>JBAMYA010016769.1:0-17066 GCA_037176975.1 Arrhamphus sclerolepis | reverse complement strand
CCAGCCGCGACATATATTCCCAAAAGCAGGTTAAGCTCAACGTCTAACCGAAAAGTGTGGTGCGTAATATATCTATGGCATAATGGTGCATCGCATTAATTTGAAGTAAAGTGATGTAAAGTGTCAGTGTAAGTAAAGAAAAAAAATTATTTCTGCCAATTTAGCAAAGTTTAATCTGCCCACTGAGGCTGACTGTAAAACAGACACCTTAGCTTTGCTTAAGTTCTTCGCAGAACAAGGACATAACGTAATTAAAATTTAATTACAACCCTGGTAGAAAATGCTAAAATACATGGGTTATAACCTATCATACAAAGGCAGACACCTAGATGCACTGAAAAGCACAATCATTTTTTAAAAGAAAACCCTGATTGCAAAGCTATTACCAAAACCTTATTCTGCACAAGCAGCTGAACTGGTACCACTGACTCAAGCATGTCAGTTGGCTACAAAAATACCTAGTGTTTAATTTTGCAACAGCTGGAAGCTATCCAAATACCAACAAAGATAGATGTATGTAAGTATTCAGTGCATTCTAAAAACACAAATCCAATCGCACGAGGCAACCATAGAGCAGATATGGCAATTAAAATCGCAGCTTCAATTTTTATAGATAGAAGCTCCTACAGCTGAAAAAGAACAGTATACTGTACTAGCCACGAAGTTCTAAAAGACTTGTAAAAACACGCAAACAAGAACAAGATAAATGAAAAGCAAAAGGAGCTACTCATAATGCGAAAACCACATTATTTATCTGATCAAAAGGAAAACCATTACCATAGAGTCACGTCTCAACAGGAGGGATGGCCCATATCATAAACAAAATATTTACCACTTATGGTTTCGCAAATTACTCTGAACTCTGAAAAGTTTTGTTTATAGTGTACAATATGTGTAAAATATAATCTCTGAGACCTAAAAGAGGACAATTTCCAAAACCTCAATTTCCATTCCAACACGTTTGTATCGATTTTATTGAACTAAACAAATGTGAAGGGAAAAAGTACTGCTTAATAATAGTATCCATGTTTTCAAAATTGATGGATGTAATTTTCATGCACATGCAGATGCTGAACCACTAGCGAGAGAAATAATACCCAGATATGGAATACCAGAGATCTACAGTGATAATGGAACTTTTGTCAATAATCACTTTGTAAATAGTGTAATCACTCAAATGGTAAATACATTGAAAATAGATATGAGAAATCACTGTGTAGTCTGCAGAATTTGGGGTAAGAGACACAATAGTGTCACAAAATCAAAACTAAAGAAGAGTATGGAAGAGACTGATCAAAATCTTGTATTCTGTTCACCACTAGTGGTCCTGAACGTGTATATAATTATATCACCGTTTAAAATCATGTATGGCAGACTTTGAACCTTATCAGAATTAAAACTATTTAAGAGATCTGAAGAAGGAAGGGAAAATACACTGGCTGATTATATGAAACAAATGCTAATGTCAAAAGAGGTTGTTTCTGCTAATCTTTTTTCAAGAGAATCTGGAAGAAGACCTCATCCTACATCCAGGGGACAAGGTGCTAACCAAAGTGATTAAAAGAAAGAATTGGTCCAGGAAGGAAGGCCCGTTCTAGATTCAACTGACCACTCCAACAGCAGTGAAGGTTGCTGAGAGAATTCACACTGCAAGAAGGTCCTCATACTGACAACCACACCTGAATCTACACCTGAGTTAGACTAGGGACAGAGTTGCCATTCGACTCTGCGTTCGTGTCCGTTCCGTACACAACCAGCTACGTTGTCAACGTTACTTGCTTGCGTACTACGCGGACAGAGGCGTAATACTGAAAATAACCAGTTAGGGACAGAATACCAGAGTGGGAAATACAATCATATAAGCAGTAGAAGAACTTAATATTTTGTTTTTGTTGCAGTCACAGTCAGATAACACAGCAGTGTCAGTTGGAACCAATGTCGTCGGGATGGGGGTTTGTTTTGTCTCGTGTTGCTGATGTGTAACATTGACGAGAAACACAACAGCATTTGACAGTGAACTTGTGGTGGTCAACAAGTGCTCTGACCTATTCCAGCGCCACTAACGTTAAGTGAATATTGCAGTTTGCATAAGCGTCGCATCTTTTTTGGAGTACGTGCAGGACCGACATGTCAAATGAACACAGGATGCGCATGTCAGCCATGATTCATTCGTGTAGTTAACCGCCAGTATATTCCAAGTGTTTGCCCACCAACCAGCACTCTTGTGGCAGTTCTTTTCTGATAACTGAGGCAACATCAACAATAAGAGAGTCCTAAATTAGGGCGCCCACTCACCAGGTATCAGTGAAGACTTTTTTAAAAGGGCATAGTTGGTCATATGAGACCCTCTGGTTCCCCTGCAGATCCCATCCCACCTCGCTTGTTTAAGGAAGTACTTGCTACTATTGGACCAAGTGTCCTTCAGATCATCAATAGTAGTCTTTCCTCTGGTCCACTGTAGTTTGCGTGTGCTGTCTCCACTTTGGACCATTACTATGATCAGAATGTTCTGGAATAATGATGACGCTTTTTGATTATGTGACTGATTAAGACATTTACAAGGGGTGCTCAAAAAAAAAACGCAAGAGGGCGCACGCGAGTAGGCATAGGGCGCTGGGCCCCGGTTCCCCAGTTTAGAAAAACCTGTGGCTTTCCCTGACCTATTCAAATTTGAAAAAGGTTATACAGTACCCCATCTCCCAAAAGAAGGGCGGTCAAGTCAACCCCTCTTCAGTTTTTTCTGTTGAATAAATGCCCAGAGCGAACACAAGTCCACTGATGAGATGTTGAGATCAGTATTCCAGAAAATGCTGACCATTCCCAGGTAAAATAGAAGAAAAATAATGCAGAGGGGGTGGAGATGTGCAAATTTAATGTAAAACAAATGAATAAATAGTCCCCAGGCTGCAGGTGTGTTTAGGGACAGTCGTGGCCACACAGAGAGAGTAGCGTGAACACGAATCACAGCAAATGCATTTGAATCTCTCACACTGAGATGAAATGAAATGAGTGAAATGACCAATAAATGTAGTCCTCTGCACTTTGCTGTCATTTAAGGCGTATCAGTCCCTCTTCTTCCTGTGTGCTGTTGTTTCGCTGTGTGCGGGGCTCAGGCCCTCCACACATGGAGCACAGAGGAGCAGAGCCGAGACATGCAGCAGTGGAGAGTTGGAGGTTTAACTGCGACTACACTAGATATGTTACTGAATCTGGAATGAAAGCTTGGCAAGTAAGAAGCCAGTCAGAGTCATTTAAAACTGGACAGACATGTTACTGGAAAGAATGTTTTTGCGACAAAACTAAATAAGTGAGAGATCATAAGATGAAACATTAGGTGTTTTTCTAAGATCACACAATATATATGGTCATAGTGCACAGCTCTAACTGTAGTTTCCCAACTCAGTGGAATAGTACCATAGCAACTCCACCTGAACAGAGATGACATGGGGATAGGGTTACCGTAGTAACTGCACACTTGTTTTTCCCTTTTCCCATAGATACCAACGATACTCATGGACACATATTCCAAAATGGTACAACTGGAAGGGGCCTGGATGCTACATAAAGCTGCTGGTAAGACAAGTTCAGCTCTGTGGTATTATATGTTGGCAGCTGGATAAAATAATCTACTACTACTGTAATAATATCTGGTTAATCTTCCTATATCTTATGTAGGTGTACATTTTGGAGTGCATTACAATCAAAAATATTTTGTCTGTGTCGACACAATCACACATGCTCCTAAATAGGAGGATCAGGCCAGCGAAAACTAAGGCAGAGGGTTACACAGGGCTTACCTACCCAAAGCTTTTGGTGGACACGGCTGTCTCTACATCATGCCCATCCAGGAGTCCTTGGACACGTCTCCTCTGCCCTGCTCATCCAAGGAGTTTGAAAAGATGCCAAGAGCACGATGTGCCATTTGTCTTCAGAGCCTGTTCAGCTGCTGGCTTTACATGCCCACAAGTGTCATTTGGGCAGTTTTTCTGACAGCATAGATTTTGAACAGGTAATGTAACTGCAATGTTTTCCCAGTGTTAACTATGCATAGTGATGATGTCCTTATTCACTGCAACTACAGCGTTTTGATGATCACTGTTTCAGAATTTGGCCCCAGATGTGAGTCTCCAGCTGTGATCATTCCTGGAAATGTCAGCTCACTCCTTTCTATCTGTTTGATTCAACTATTTCCATGGGATGCATGCTCACCTCTCTACATTTTATTCCAGGCATTTCCTGGTGTGCTCCATGTACAAGCTCCTCTCACAAAACAGATGGTGTACTGCGGCCCTGCTGACTGTTGCCTTCCCAGGATTCTGGCCCAGGTTCTGTCAGGTCGGGGGAGTGGAGGCCCGTCACCTTTACTATCTGCATCAGAAGGGGGAGCCTGCTGAACTGGATGGTCCTGATGAGTTGGAGAAGAAATCCAGAGCACTTATGGAGGTCTGCTGCAGGACACTGATCCTGCACACCAGCACCAACTGGGATTCTGAAGTTCTGGTTGCTGTCACCAGTTGGTGCAGAGCATCATGGGTAAATATCACTGCTTTAAGGAACTGTTGGACTGTTTTAGCTTAAAATGAATGAATGGGGGTGTAACATGAACTTCACACCACCATACACACATCTACATCCATCATACTGCTCTACACCAACACGTTATCAACAAACACACTACAGTTACTTCCTTTGTCTTTGTCCGTCTTAATGTGTTCTACTGTTGGTTTTGTTTTTTTTCTTTTAGTCCTCTGACAGAATCATGTTCAAATAAAGTTTATTAGACTGTCAAGAGGGCTGAAGGACACTTTCAGCCACACTCTCACCTCTGCACTTGGAAATCACTGCAGGATCAAATTGCATATAAAAGTTAAAGGTTTTTTTCGTCAATCTTGACACTAAACTACAGCATATATGTAGACACACAAAAAACAAAAAAAAGAAAAAAAAAACTCCAGAAACTACTGATAGAAGCTTCTGGAAGGAAACCCAGAACATTTGAGCCAGTAAACCAGTTTAGAGCCAACGGCAGCAGAACTGGCAGATAGATTTACGAATCATCTGCGGATAAAAGATGACATTATGGTGTGAAATTATTGACCCCAATAGCAGCATACAGGGAAATAAAACAGGGCCCTGAATGGATCCCTGTGGGACACCAGAGGTCAAAGGGACTGAAGTGGAGGACAGGTCATTGATCATGACTGAGCAAGCTCTAAACCACTGCAGTAGGTCCCTGCAGGCCAGGCTGTTGTTCCAGATGTTTCAGGAGGACTGAGTGGACCACACTGAGGTCCAGCATCACTAGCAGCACAGGTTTTTTAGCCCTGAGGGACTGGAGGACATCCTTCTGGACTTTCAGCAAAGCAGATTCAGATTCCACTTCTGAGAGGAGCGATAGGGTACCAGCTGAAACCCAAACACAGCAGAAGGCGCAGGGAACATGTCTCTGGACTGCAAGAAGTATTATTAACGCTCAGCCTTACAGAAGACACATGTGATCTGTACTTTTTCACATCTGGTTCAGCCTGGTTGCACTGCCTGAGAGTACGAGTACTGTCACTGAGCCAAGGGTCTGACTTAGCTTTGGAAGATCTGTGCTTAGGAGGAGCAACAGAGCCCAAGATCCACGACCACGTGGAATGAAAAGAAGTGATAAAATCTTCTGGGCACAGAGGGGGTCAGTTCATCCTGGGTGAAAAGACTGGTGTTCATGAAAGCAGCAGGAACTTCTCAGCTGCAGATGTGAAGACGTGACAGCAGCATGCTGGGATGTGGGTTTGGCTGCAGGAAGAGGAACTGAAAACTCAGGAACAGGGTGGTCTGAAATACACGTATCCCATCTCTGATAGTTACTGGATCCATGGGACTAGCACACAGAACTGGACATGAAAAACTGATCAGAAATAACTGCAGCTTTTAGACGGGAGGAGATGGCAGCGGAGGTTTTGTTTGTACAGAAGCCAGAAACCGCTGCCGTGGATTCAGGATGGAGCAGCCAGGAGGCAGGAGTTCAGAGAAAGCTGTTATCGCCTGGTTGTAGTCAGGTCTCCGTGAGCAGCAGAAAATCCAGATTATGAGTGGAAAATAGATCATTGGGATGAAAGCCTTATTTGAGACTGATCCGTGCTGAACAGGGCTGTTAGCACCAATCTGCAGCTCTCAGACTGAGGACCAGCGTAGCTAAGAGGGTGAAGATTCTCCTGAATGCAGCCCTGTGTCTGGATCCTCCCCGCTGGTAGCTGGTAGCTAATAGCTGTACTGCAAAGAGCGACGTAGGTAAAACAGTAAAACCGAGGAAGAGCAAGTGACATCACGTCTGGGCTTCTGCAGAGACGTCTGCCACCTTGTGGTGAAAAGGTGAATACAATATGATTTTCCAGCCAGTCTTCTTGGTTCAGGTTTGACCGTATAACCATGCTTCCCCATACACGTGTTATAAGGTGCGTCGCCTCACACCCATCATCCTGGGGTGGAGACATCTCCAGGAATGGAAAGTTTACGTCAAGTTTTTGTGTCGCACTTTGTTTATTTGTTGAATACATAAATAGCCCCTTGATAATGAAATCTGTCCTCTAGCGCCACCATCAGCCCAAGCTTTTAAATTAGAAGTAATTTATCATGAAAAGTTTTCACAGAAATCTTCTAAAATTCAGCGACAACATTAATAATCACAAGAGTATGAAACCTGTTGGCTTTGGGGATGATATGACCTTTCCTGTAGCGCCACCATCAGGTCAAACCTTGAGAGTTTTAGAGTTACTGTATCTTCAGATTGACTTTATTTTGGTAAAATAACAACATTCCAAAAAGAAAGAAAAATAAAATACCATTTTCCAAACCAATAATTTACCACAAAAGGAATAGGCTGAAGCCAAGGCTGATGCTCTCCTACGATATTTATGGACTCACAGGTCTACAGGAATGAAAGATATCTACTGTCCATATACATGAGAACATACGCACTCATTTAGATTTAAATATACATATGAGTACACATAGTCATATCTGAATATGCATGCATATACAGACACATTACACACAGACATGGTTACACCATACATATTTCCATCATTTTAAAGCTCACCAGAAAAGCACATCATTTGAGATCATCATTCAGTTCATTCCACAGTTTAAGTCGATAACTGAAACATCTAGATTTTACTTGACTTTCCGGCATATTCAAAAATGAACAAACCTCGTCAATTATATTTACCCTCTCTTAACCTAAATAACTTCTGAATTTCAGAAGGAAGACTTTTTTCAATGTTTTATACATCATTTCCAGTATTTTTATATATACAATGTCTTTAAATTTTAAAGTATTACTTTAAATGAAATTTAATTAGTTGGTTCATGAGATCCCAGTTTATTAATAAGCCTAATAGCTTTTTTTTGTAACTTAACTAATATGTCAATAGCTGTTTTATTTGTTTCCCCATATTTCTGAGCAATATGACAAATATGCCATAAGCAGGGAGGTCTTTTACATTTATTAAATCTTTTATTTTAAACAATATTCCAATAGCTTTTGCAATTTTGTTATAATACATTCCAGTCTCAGCCTTCCACACGCTCGCTGCTGCTTCACCTTTTCATTTGTAAACAAGTCCAAGTCAACTACATCCCAGTCGTTCCACCTGTCCCCTCTAAATTTCTCAATCCCAGTACAATATTCTCAACTGATGGTGATGTGAAGAGCCCTACTGATGACTTGATGTCTTCAACATGGCTGACTGCATATCTGGTCCCTGGAACCATTTTGATAACATTAGTAGCACTAATTCTACCCTGCTGTTGAAGAGCTGAGAGGAGCATAAAGACTGCACGAACTACCAACGGCCTCCACAGGACTGGGAGATGTACCTCAGCAGGTGTGAGTGCAGTCGGTCGCGGTCGCTCTCTCTCTCTCACACACGCACGCACGCACGCACGCACGCACACACGCACACACGCACACACACACACACAGGTTTTATACAGCTAAAACAGCTTGAGGTCCAAACACCAATGTGTGCAATATGAGTTCAGAACATTGAAAAAATATCATATTAATGTTATGCTTGATCAGTTGTCCTGATCAAATTAGCAAATGTCATGAAATATGAAGGAAAACTTGCAAAAATAACCAAAACTAATATTTTTGAATGATAAACATTGAATGGGGCCAAACTGACGCCAGAGATAACCTAAAACTGACCCACACCTGTAAAACCATGACTGGAGATCTCCACCTGCTGAGATGTTGCTTTAGAGGGTTTTTTCAGATAAAAGAAAACAGTCCACCTGATTACCTCAAAGAATTCCCCACATGCACACCTGTACCTTTGGAGGACCTGGCCTTCTAGGTTTTTGTGGCTCTTGTGTGACTTCTTCCTGCCATCACTTCTGCTTTTATGGAGCTTTCTGGTTCTGTTCTGGTTCTGTTCTGAAGCAGGGATGGACAGTAATTCAGCAACGAAAGAAATCTCATCATAAGCTGCTTCAATAACGAGTAATAAGGGTCCATCTCCACTACCAGGCTGCAGGGTGCTCCTGTAAGCAGAAAACCGAAGCTTACGCCACTGTGCAATGACGTACGCCACAGCACGCGGACTAGCTAGCTGGTCAGTCGTAGGCTGTGCTACAAGACGGTGGAAAGTTCGGATGAACCATTTCAGACGGGCCCAAAGAAGCTTCAGAGAGTAATACCAAAGCAGATAAAACAGTTGAAAAAAGGGCAAGATCAACTCAGTGGAGTGGAGGAGGTTCGGTTTTTCAGAGGTCCGGTAAATTACAGGTGTCAGTGTGCTGCAGGGCGGAGCCAACAAGCGGCACTAACACCACCAACCTGTGCCATCGCCTAAAACAATACTTGGAGAACAGTAACATGAGACACCAGAGCATAAAAAGCCAACCTGCAGCTGAAACACCAAGGAGAAGACCATCACTGCAAACACACATGGCTGCATTCATGCTATACGACCAGCAGTCCAAGCGATCACCAAACACCATTAAACACCAGCAGACACCCTTAAACACCACCAGACACCCTTAAACACCACCAGACACCATTAAACACCACCAAACACCATTAAACACCACCAAACACCACTAAACACCGTTAAACACCACCAAACACTATTAAACACCAGCAAACATCAGCAAACACCAGCAAACATCAGCAAACACCAGCAAACATCGTTAAACACCACCAGACACCGTTAAACACCACCAGACACCATTAAACACCACCAAACACCGTTAAACACCACCAAACACCGTTAAACACCACCAAACACCGTTAAACACCACCAAACACCATTAAACATCACCAAACACCATTAAACACCACCAAACATCAGCAAACACCATTAAACACCACCAGACACCATTAAACACCACCAAACACCGTTAAACATCACCAAACACCGTTAAACACCACCAAACACCGTTAAACACCACCAGACACCATTAAACACCACCAGACATAACCAAAACATCACCACAACTGCAGCCAACGTCTTGGTTTAGGACACATCGCTGTTTACTGCGGTGGATTCAGACAAAAGATGTCGCCATCCAGCCCAGATACGAGTTTCCTGGCCAGAAGGTAGTAGGTTAGGGTTAGCTGACCCGAACCCATTTTCTTATTTTAACATGATGATGATGATGATTTATACAGTGGCAGGAGAAGTGTTCTGAGTTACAAGTGGTCCTTTCAGTGGTCTTTGGTTCCAGCCACCAACCCAGCATGGTGCTGCTTACTTTCCCACCTGCTGCTCTCACCTGGAGGTTCCTTCCTGGACAGGATGTAACCAGGATGAGCTCTCTGAGTGACCAGAACTCCACCTGGCCCCGGACCAGACCTCCACCTGGCCCGGGATCACACCTCCACCTGGCCCCGGACCACACCTCCACCTGGCCCCGGACCACACCTCCACCTGGCCCCGGACCACACCTCCACCTGGCCCGGACCACACCTCCATCTGTCAGTTCCTTCTCCTGACGAGCTTCCAAAGTTTTGTGTGTTCCTCTGTTAAATCTGTTCTGGCCTGTGGAGCTAATTTCAGCAGAGCACCTTACCGTAGCTGAAAGTCAGGAAAAGCTCCTCTACAACCTGGCTGAGAACCAGACGGTCTTCTCTATGTGAAGAACGACACTCAGACGTGAGAAATGAAAGATGATAAACGTTACGTACCTATAACGTGCAGCTGAAGGTAAGACTCCAGCAGCTTGTGCTGATGGTCAGGCTCCTCCTCAGACTGGACAGGTGTTGATGCTGGTACTGAACTGGTACTGGCGTCTTCACACACTCTGAATGGTTCTTCATTTTCCGACTTGAAGTGAACCATCGTATCAGTCTCCTGCTTCAGATTCAGCTGCTCTTCCTGCTGACTGATGTAGACCTCCTGCTGCTCCTCTTTAATCCCTGGAGGTTCTGGTTCCTGCTGGTCCTCTTTAATCCCTGGAGGTTCTGGTTCCTGCTGGTCCAGACTGGAGTTCCTCTGCTGGTTCCAGAGAACTTCCTCCTCCTTACTGGCATCCTGATCTGGGAGATCTGGAGACATGAAGAACGAGGACATGCTTCAGGAGAAAATCATCTGAAACAATTAAAAACAACGATGATGGAGGACTGGAGGCACTTGGCACAATTCTGACTTCATGACTCGTAAAATACAAAGACACACATTTGTTTATGACAGAAAATAATCAATAATCAGAACCGAGTGGGTGATGGACATGCTGGCATCTGCAGAAGTGGGTATGAGAAGGAAAAACATAAAGAAACATGGCAAGAAAACAGGTGAAGCAGTTTACAGTGATGACAGAAGCATGTGGAGAAGACCCCAAATACTGCACTGCTGATCTCCATGGCAACAAGAGACATGTCCTCTTATCAATAAATGAATGCGTTCAGGCTTAAAAGCCTTCTAATTCTGGTTTTAATAATCACTTAGAGATTCAGTTTAGGTCAGCGTTATTCAACTAACATTCAAAGGGCCCAGTTACCAGAAGTTTTCCAGAACATCAAAGCTCTGCTGTGATACACGGGCCTTCTTAACATTAAATCATTCCAATAAGATTTGAATTTAAACATTAACAGAAAATAAACACATTTTTTGTTTTTTTTGGAACATTGGCATCTTAAATTCAGACGCAAAAGTAAATTGGGAACAAATAAAATAAACTAAAGCAGCAGCTTGAATATTCTTTTTTGAAACCTACTTAAAAATAAACAAACAATGACTGAAGAGTTTAACCGTCTCTGAACTGAGCTTAACTGGATTTAAGGATTTAAACCTGAACACTGAATTAAATACTTGAGAGTGTGAAAGGAGGGAACGAAATAGAGATTATAAAACTGCTCAGTTATTCATTTTTTAAATAGGTTTTAAAAAGGAATATTCAAGCTGTTGCTTCAGTTTATTTTATTTGTTCTCAAATTACGTTTGCTTCCAGTTTTTAGATGCATGTTTTAAATTTATTTAGTTTTTTTCATTCAAATCTGTATGTTTTAATGTTAAGTGTGAATGAATATAGTTGAAATGTTTAGAATGGTTTTCCTGTGTCTGATTGGACAGTCAGATGTTGATTCCATGCAGACCCTGGTCCACCTACAGACCACTTCAGTCCAGATCCACTAAACCACATAAAGGAGCCTGTCTGGACTGAAAGCTGGTTTCACTCCAGTTTTCTCTTCTTGGTGAGCCGGAAGTACAGAGGTACCTGGAGTTAATCTGTTCGTATGTCAAAATCAATATTCCACATTGAATTTAAAGGAAATGCCATAAATCCGTTCCATGCCTCCCAAAAAAACATTTTTTTTAATGTCTTAAATTTATTTATAAATAATAAACATTGTATAAGGACATGATAAAGAAATAAACTGGTTTTATCAAGTGTTTAGGAGATCAGATGTTTGGACTGATAGAAGATGCTGGAGGAGGAGGTTTGCAACTTAGGGGAAAAAGAGAAACGTAATCATCATCACTGATGTCTGGCTTATTCATCACGCTCTCCTCACCTTCACCTGCAGGCGCTTCAGTAAAAGACAACAGGTTTGTTTAATCCAGCTTTCAGATTGTTGATTGTTTCAGAGTGAGGCGAGTCGACCAGTTGCAGTTTTCTTGGTGTCAATTGGCTGAACAACTGCACAAACAAAAGAGATGCTTCTTTGGTCAGATGGTGGCGCACCTGAAGCTTCATAACGTAACTCAAATTTCTGTTCACAAGTCAAAACAACAAAAAAAAAACATAACTGAAAAAACTTGTAGGTCAGGACACTCGTAGCTCGAGGTACCACTGTGTTCACTTCTTTCTGCCTTTCAGTCCCTCGCTCCTCCGTCTCTTCTGTCCGTCTCCTGCTCCTCTGTCCATGCACCGCTGGCGTCTCACCTGACTCACTCAGAGCCGCGGTGTTATTTGATTGGCTGCATAATATCATGTGGGATGACTTAACTCCTGTCTGATTGGCCCGTGTGTTTCCTGGTCAGCAGGAACCGACAACAATAATTGTGTCTGTGAAAATAGAAGTGATGTTAAACCGGTTCAATAATTAAATAATTATGGGTCTGGGTCCAGATCCGGACCGGAGTCCGCTAGTTGGTGACCCTTGGTTTAGGTTGTTCCAGCCATCTGAAAACATCTACTTCCTCAGAAGTTTCAAGCAGACTTTCCAGCTTCTCTCTGTTACTTTTCTTCTTCTTTTGTTTTCGTTGCATCTGCAGCTTGTTTGAAATAAAATTAAAATTCAGTCGGGTGGAGTGTGTTGAGTCTTCACTTTCGTTCTCAGAATTACAGTCACACAGACATGAATGAATATAAAGATACAATTTACCACAGCAGAACACCACCAGTACTGGAACTGGTCCTGGACTTCACAGAGCACACCTGTGGGAACGTGCACCTGAGAACGGTCACTTACAATCACTGGTCTCCTCATCAACGCCAGCACCCCAGTAGCAGGTTGGACTTCCTGTTTCCTTCAGAACTTAGTTATTGGTGTTATAGATTCCACCAGGTGTTGGAAATGTTCCTCAGAGGTTCTGGTCCATGTTGACATGATAGCATCACATCCATGAAGAGAATCTCTGGTTCCTCCACATCCCAAATCTGCTCTACTGGACGGGGATCTGGAGGTTGAGGAGGTCAGAGAAGAAACCAGTTTGAGATGATCATGGAGCATCATCCTGCTGGAAGGAACATCAGAAGATAGTCCACTGTGGTCATGAAGGGATGGACGTGTTGGAGTTTAAACCATGACACAAATGAACCATGTGACCTGTAGCCCCAGTTTGATGTTCTTAGCTGACAACTGATGTAGTCTTCTGCTGTAGAACATCTGCTTCAAGGTTCCTGGTGCAGTATTCTGCTGTAGAACATCTGCTTCAAGGTTCCTGGTGTAGTATTCTGCTGTAGAACATCTGCTTCAAGGTTCCTGGTGTAGTCTTCTGCTGTAGAACATCTGCTTCAAGGTTCCTGGCATTGTTGTGTTCAGAGATGCTATTCTGCATATCTTGGTTGAGTTCCAGTTGTCTTCCCATCATCTCCAACCAGTCTGAATGTTCTCCTGACCTCTGACATCAACAGCTGGACATTACCTCTTTTTATGACCGTACTCTGTAAACCTGGAGAAACCTGGAGTTGTGAAAATCCCAGTAAATACTCACCAACAACCATGAAAAATTCGAAGGGGTTTTGACTGACAGGTGGTCTGTAGTTTCGTATTGAGGTGTTTCAACTTTAGTAGTTTTTAGATAAAAATCACAATGGTTCAGACTGAACATGTCTTGATGTTTGTTCAAAAACAGTTTATTATTCATTCATCTGCGTCTATGTGCTTCTTATAAACACACGTCATGTGTTAATTGGGTTTTTTCTCTAAGTTTTCTGACCTTACGACTGATGCTGTGACATGACCGAACATTGAAGTGGTGTCTACAAGCAGCTGCAGCAAATCTCATCGTCGACATATATCACCTGTTCAACCAGGTGAGGTGAGCTCAGGTCCACAACCCAGTACTCCAAGAACAAGAACTAGAACCAGTCCGGCTCTTGCAGACGATTCTAAACGTCTGTCGCAGGTTATTACTACTAACCTCTGGACACCTGCAGCGTAACAAAGCGGAGCTGCTCACCTGTTGACGTCATCAGTGGTCTCCAGGTGACGTCCAGCAGTCTCCGCTGCTGCTCCCTCTCTTCTTCGTCCTGGTGCGTCGTTTGTTCGGCAGCAGTTATAAACTCTCTCTGATACTGAACTGAAGACATAGTTAGAGCAGAAACTGAAAGAATCTTCAGAAAATCACTTCCGTCCTCCAGCTGAGTCCACGCGCTCATCACACTCAGTCTGGCTACTTCCGCCGGAAGTCCTCTGCTGCTGCCGGGTTGTATTTTATCAATTTTCTCTTTTAACACTCTCTGTTTAAAAACAAAAGTAACATAACAGTAACAAATTTTATGTCCAGTACCTTTTGAACAACTTTAGCCGCCATCAAGATTACTGCTGTGTATTCTTACGTTTACGGTCTTTTCCGGCGGAGCTTTAACAGTGTGACACCAGCGGAAGTAAACAACACGTTTGGACAGTTGTTGTTGATCTAAACATCAGCGTTTCTTCAGCCACAATGTCTTTAGTTCGGTCTCTGAGAGACTTTATCAGCCAGCGACTAACTGCTGCTGCTGAAGAAATATTCACAGAGTTTGAAAAAACCATCGTTCACTACGAAGAAGAGATCGACCGTCAGAGGAGACTGCTGGACATCACCTGGAGACCTGAAATAATCACTAACACCACAGGTAGGACACCTGGACACCTGAAATAAACACTAACAGCACAGGTAGGACACCTGGAGACCTGAAATAAACACTAACAGCACAGGTAGGACACCTGGAGACCTGAAATAAACACTAACACCACAGGTAGGACACCTGGAGACCTGAAATAAACACTAACACCACAGGTAGGACACCTGGGGACCTGAAATAATCACGAATAGAGCAGGTAAAATGACTAAAAAGTTAGCTTCCGATTCACAAGAAAACTAAAGGGCGATTCCACCAACAGGTCCAGATCAAAAACCACAACACGTAGACTGGTCAAGCCTGGACGATTTCCTAGATAGCAAAGAATAGATTAAAAATGGTATGTGATTCATGAAACCTTTTTTTTTTATTTGTGAAAATATAAAAAAACCTAACCCTAACCTATATTTTGACAGTCAGACCACCTTGAACCAGGTCCCAATCAAAAACCACAATGCCTGGACTGCTCAAATCTGGATTAAACTAAGTTTTCGATAGTAGAGAATATATTAAATTCAGTTCCTGTAAACGATTAACACTTTTTAATGTGCTCTGTTAGACAAGCACTGATAGAAATGTTGATCTCAAATGGACATAAATCAGAGTTAACATAAACACACAAGGGCTCCAGATACATGCTAATACTGTTACATATTTTTACTTACCTTTTGCTGTTTAAAAACACCTGCCATATTTCATGTAAAAGAAGTGACATAATGAGATCTGATCAATCTACAGTGGTGTAGCTATAGGGCTGGGTAGCGTTTAAAGTTTTTTGATATAGATACCAAACAAATACCTTGTCTGTGATGCTGATACCCGATTGATACGCGATACCAGCTTGTTAAAAACAGCAAATAAAGTTGCTGCGCACAAAAAAGTTGTGTCAGCCATCTTCTGGGTTCACAGTAGGATGCACTTAAAGTGAAATGAACGTAAGATGGCGCAGTCTGATGATGAAACATTATTTTCCCTCTTTAGGTGTAGTTTATAACTCTTTAAGTCAAATTAAAAAAGGAAAGAATTTCAACACACTCCAGTAAAGCTCTGGATGAGAGGGATGCAAGTTCGCTAGCTCAGTGGTTCTCAAACTTTTCTGAACCAGTTTCATGAATAAATATTTTCCAGAGACCTGGTAGAAGCGTGGAAGTTCCAATAACAAACACCTTTGTTAGTTTCTAATCTGAATGACACTTTATAGTCGGCAGTTACAGTAATTCTACTCAGGGTGTGAATTCTGATCTATTCTGATTCTACACAATTTTCAATTCAAAACAATTCTTGGTTCATTTTAGGTGGAAGGTGGATACGAATTATGATTTTATGTGAATCAGTTTTTTTCAACAACCTTAAATTCTACACTATAATTGGAGTCATCTTGTAAACACAAACCCCATAATTCCAACAGAAACACTTTCACCCATGAACACACAAACACACCAGCTGAGCCTAACCACACACCCTATAAATATTAACTCACCATAATCAAAGCGAGTGGGAGCCCTGGACTAGTTTCCCTGCAATTAAAAGGACCCTTCTGGGGGTGATGGGAGACAGTGACATTCCAGTTGTGTTCCGTGTCTCCAGTCTGCTCCATAGTCTGCTGTTACTGCAGAAAAACCAGCCTCGCAAAAAGTTCACCGCAAATGTTCTGAGTAGCTGCAGAATCAGTTCTTCCCCAACTGTAAACGGCTTCTTAGCTGTAGCAACTAAGAATGATACTGAAAAATTCAGAGGGCTTGTCTTTCAACGCAGTGGGGGTTTGTTTCAGTGTGGCAGAGCAGCTTTGAGGGTTTCTTGTATTTTTTAGCTAGTCAGTCACTGCAGATCATACATACTGGATGTGGAGCTTGTGTACCTGTTGTGATGAATCCAAAACCTATCTAGGAATCTTGTTGTTATATGGTATGGTAACAAATGCAGTTTACTTTTTGCTGGCAGGCTGGGACTCTTCTGCTGCTTAATTTTCTCTTTTACCAAAAAACTGTCCATTGATTTCTTTTTTTTTAAATGTTTTTTTCCAAAATAAGATCTGGATCACTAAAAGAAAGATAATAACTTATTAACTTCTTAATAAGTAAATTTTTCTTTGTGACCCAGTACCAAAAGACCCATGGACTGGTACGGCCTCTCTGAAAAGTTCAGGGAGGCCATGTAGGAGGACTACCGGTCGGCCTCTAAGAAATTCTGGCAAACCATCTGGTGCCCCAGGAGGGGGAAGCAGTGCTCTGCCAACACTGTTTACAGTGGAGGTGGGGAGCTGTTGACTTCGACTGGGGATATTG
>JBAMYA010016728.1:0-17071 GCA_037176975.1 Arrhamphus sclerolepis | reverse complement strand
GACTGCAGACGTCAATAATGCAGCGTAATGGAATAATCTCCCGATCAAACTCCGCTTCCCGAAAGTTATAAACTGCCCCGGGAATCCAGTTAAGGTACAACAATTTATTCAACAAAAACAGTGATGCAGTTAAGTGTTTTGTTTGTTTTTTTCGCTCAGCCAAGCCTGCTCTGTTGCTGTATAGAGCAGCCTGTCAGTCACCTCTTTCACTCCCCCGACTCCTGAACGTCACTCACTCACTCATCCGGACACTGTGGTCTCATGAGGAAACACAGCTTATGATATAAAGTTTTTCTTGTTCCCGAATACAAATATTTTTTAAAGTATTTGTTTGAAATAAGTATTCGTAAAAAAACATGTTATTTGTGCCCTTCTGAATACCGTATTCGGGTTCGGCTCCACCCCTACTACATTTGTTTAAATACGAGACAGCACTAACTGAGAAGTATATCACCCTGACAGCAAACAAGCTCTGCTCATTTAAATCAACATCAGCCCACTTATCATCTTATATCCTGTCTGTTTAATGTATTAAAATAAGAGTCATGTTGTGCTACAGGTGGTCATATGCTAAAATATTTATCAGCACTGGACAGCTACATCCACATGTGACAGCTCAAATCTGTTTCAGTGCCTTTGTTCAGCTCAAAGTGACCAGAAAACAAATGACAAATCTTACTTATTGCTTAGCAAGAGTCATCCTGTTCTGCTTTAAATTCCTGTTCAAAGTCCTATCTTTGCATACTTCAGTTGCTGTCACACAGTCCCAGAGAAAGATGGAAACAGGTTTTTCCAGCGCATTATGTGAAGTACTAAAAGCCAGGGCAAAGAAACGAAAGCATTCATCCGTTAGGGGCTGTTCAGCACTCATTCCCTGTCCTCTACCTCTCTTAACTCCTTCATTCATTCCTCATATCCTCTCAGTGAATTGAGTACCGGTTGTTGAGCAGAGTAATTAGTGTGTTGGATTCAGTCCAGTCTTCCTCAAGAATAAATCTTTGAGTTTTCTCCCTTCCTAGAGGGGTCCCTGTGGTTACAAACAGCCTAATGATTTGGATCTTGGAGAGCAGGATTTTTAACGTCAGCCCTCATTTACTATTGTCTTAGCCAATAGTTGTACTTGGACAAATATGGAAATACCTGAACTGGTGACTTTCAGTAGGTATACGTAAATAACTGTTGTTATGGAGAAGCTGACAGTTTGAGTCCACATAGTGGAAAATGTACAATCCTGTGCATTTGTCATTCTGCTTACCTGGAACAGGATCAGGGCCTCCGACGGGGCTACCCTCAGGAGGGCTGTCTCCCACTATGTTGGGGTCATGGGTACTGGGTGGTGGGTGGTACACTGGTGTTCTGGGACCTGACTCCTGGAGCAGGCGCTTTGGAACTTCAAAGTGGGGCAGAAGTGGAGCAAAGGAGGGAGGAGGAAATGAAAGAGAAATCACAGAAAAATGAGACAATCTGCTATTTGAAAAGGAAGCAAGTATCAATCATTTTTTTTCACAGTTCTGCAAAAAGACAAACCAGTATACATATTAGGCAATATTATTTAATAAAGTTGAGAAAAATCCATGCAGCAATAAACTAGGTGCTAGCAAAGCAGCAAATGCCAAGACTGAAAGATCAGGCCAACACTTTCAATAAACTGCACATAGATTTTAAAATGATTTAAAAAGGACACCTGTTTTTTCACTAAATCACATCTTTTAAAATGAAATTGTTATTATTTGATTAATTTATGACTCTACTTACCTGCTCTTTTGTGACCTATGTTACAGCCAGCCATGACATTTCAGATTTTAGACATCTTACTAAAGTCTAGTGGTTTTTCAAACCTATATAACCTCTGTAAAACTCAAGACCTGTGAGATGTTTTGTTAATTATGTTTTCAAAGCAAAGGATGGTGACAGATGTTTCTAATGAAGATTTTGCTTTGCTTTATTGCTCATGCACGTCATTTGGGCTAAAATGAAAGTTACAGTACATAAGGAGCTACTGTATGATTTAAAAAGCACCGGGGCCGTGACTCACGCTCGTCCTGATGCTGCATATTGATTCCCAAAAGTTAAGACACCCCCACGTTCAACCCCCAGCCTAACAGCATCCTGTGAGTCAGGGAGTCTGCCGTCTTTCCCGCAGACACAAGCCCACAGTGCAGTGAGCTATACATTCCTGTCCGCTCACATGTGGTTTTGGAGTCCGGGCCGCGCTCCGGTCACTGTGTTTGACTGCCCTGGGAGACTGGCAGCGGTTCATGGCTCATCAGATGACTGTCTGTCCAGCTATCTGCTGTTCTCGCATGTTCATCGCTACGGACAAACAAACAGGCCATGAAGAAAACTCTGCTGTCTGCTTTTGCTGGCATAAGTGGTTCTAATAGTGACACTGTGACATGTGATTTAGGGCAAAAAGCCACCATTTGTTAAAAAGCCAATGAATAAACATACTGACCAAATTTCCAGAGCTGTATTTTGGCAGTGATCCAAAAGCCAATCAAAGCGTAGAAAGAGTGAACAGACCACACTCCCTCCTTCCATGCCCCTGGACACATTACAGGACCTTTCCAATTGTGAGCAATGATGAAAACCTGGACAGGCTTATATTTCACTCCTGACATTTACAGCTTTCACTATTGGTGGGATTCTCCCCGGCCTAGTTTTACGCTTATCTCCACAGTGCTGTGTCAGTGCTGGAGAATGATCTGGCAGGACTGCAACATTATGGGACGGGGAAAACGGACACCCACTGTTCTGAATCATCCCTGTTGAAATTAAGAATGCTGCTCCAGTACCTGGTGGAGTCAAGTGGTAGCATATTTTGGTTAAAAGTTGGGTAAGCATAAAAGAACATCCCCTCAAATGTTGTAAACTCTCTCTTTGAAGAGCTTGACCAATGGTGAATGTTCATAGCTGTATACAAAATGTGTCTCTCTACCATTGTGGGGCAGTGTGGGGTCTTGCTAAGGACGTCTGGACACAATGAGGCTGGCTACCGACCTTCCAGTTGGAGGATGTCCACTCGATCACCAACTGATAACTATTCACTGAATAAATCAGGCCTAAATAGCTATTACAATAAACAAACAAACACACACAAAAAAACATGCCTTCATCAACTCCCAAAAGACATTTTGAATACAGTGACTCAATGAGAGAAACACAGCAATCATGGTAAGACTGTTGAGAATTTAAAAAAAAAATGGTGTGCATTTTATAATGTTAAATATAAATTGCCTTTTAAAATTGAGTAATGATTAATAGTGGAATAATTAGTGTATGAATTGCATGTTCCAGAATTGACATCAATGATAACAATGAGAAACCAACATCACTGCACTTTACGTTTCAGAGACTTTCCAGCATTTTGGGTATTTTATGTCCTCAAACTATAAAATCCATTTTGTATCTCTTCGGCCAAGAAAAACTGTAAAGACTAAAATTTCTGTAATCTCCCTTTGGGATTGCAGCATTTCAAACAAGTGCATGCTTGAGGGTCATAAAAGAAGAAAATGCTTTATTTAACTGAGATACTGCCAACTGGAATTGTACTTCAGAAATCTGAATCTTTCATTTGCTTTTTTTTTTTCTTCATTTTACCACATCATTCTTTCACATTGAATGTAGCCAATGAGAACAGTGACTGACTAACTCAGAAAGGCTTTAAAACATGACAGAATATCCTGGGAGAACTCAGATAAGAAGACGCTGTGCATGGAATAAAAATAGTTTAATTTGAACTACCATCCCGGTGGTTGTTTTCTTGGGACAACTATATATTGTTTTACAACACTACATCAACAGCAGGGAAGCTAGCTCACAGAGCTACGGCAGACGACTACAAAGTAAATTCAGAAATGAAAATGAAAGAGCGACTATGAAAGAGACTAAACATCAGTAAGGCAACTGCCAGGAGCAGTTCAGGCAGACAGGTGTAGTCCACTTACTTCCACTTCGCCTAGACGGTAGGTTTATTTAAAAAACACAAGAGGGTCTAGTCTCTTACATGCCTTCTGATGTCTCTGATGTCCACCTGTGGCTTAAGTTATGTAGTATCTTTACTCTGGGGAAAGGATGTACTAGATCAGACGTACCAGAGCCTAGTTGTTTTATCACAAGGAAAACATTTAACTTCCATGCTAATAAGGGGACTCACTGAGTTTATTCATATATGTATATACATATATATGTATATATCCAAATGAAAGCTTTATTAGGCTTGTGTGAGACTTCAGAAAGAAAAGAAAAGCAAAGAAAAGAAAAGTAAAGAAAAGCACTGGATGTGCACAGGTTTACTTCACTGAGAAATTGCTGTGAAAAGTCCCACATAAGTAATGTTTGATAAGTTTGTAAGTTTTCATTTTCTTTTATCAACTCAATCAGAAGACATAAAGAGAAATACACATGTGCAAAATATTCTCAGTCAACAAAGCTGGTTGTGGTGGTGGGGTGTGGTTTTGCTCAGCTGCAGGGGAGAAGTGATGTGGAAACACCTGTGCTGGCTCCAGCGGCCAGTTGGAATCCCATTTCTTTAAACCACATTATTTTTATCTTGGTTTTTCAAAGCAACATTGTTTTGGATTACTCTGATCCAGATCCACACTTTTCCAGGATTACCAAAATATAGCTGTTTCTTATTTTCTTTTAAACAGACAACTGACCCATGAAAAAATAAGCTATTTTTCACAAATATATTTATAATTTATAAGTGCTGTAAATCACAATGAATGATAAACATCTAATAGATCATAAAAGTACATTCAAAACTCTTCATTCACGACGACACTGTCAGTTTGTGCTATTGAGAGTTTAAATGGAGTTCTGAGGAGGTGCTTTGCATGCCTCAACTTTATTTACAAGTGGAGCCACTGGGAGCGTGCAACATTATACTGGTCTGTGTTGTGCTTCACAATATTCCCATCAGACACCACGTCTCTCTGTGATGATGTTTATGATGCACCTGAGCCTGTTGAGGACCAAGAACAACCTCCTGCAATACCTCAGAATGAGGGACTGACCAGGGCTGCAATAAGGGATGGAGCTGTTAGAACTGTGTCCCTGTAATTATTAGAGAAAGATGAAAGTTAAATAAAAAAACAAAAACAATTCTGTTTGATATTGAAAATTATTTTTGGGTTTATTTTATTACTTCTTTTGTGGTTACTATTTTTTTTCATTTAACAGTTCTGATGGGTTTAATAGGGAACCAATTGCAAATTAAAACTGAATGTGTACATAAACACTACATGATTCAAATGTATTATCTGGCCAGTTTTATATTTGTTTTATTTTATTTTTTTCCTGGAATCCAGACTGAATCCAGCCTTCTCCTGGGATCAGAATAATCCAGCTTTTTTGGATCAAATGTATCCCGATCCTACCTAGATGCTTTTAAAAACACAAACTGAAGGTTTGATCCAGATAAAATCCAAGATCAGATTACATGATCCAATCGGATTACAGAATCCCTTCTTTCTTTTGAATAACCCGTTTTTCAAGATTTCATCCAATCCGGATAACTTTTATCCGGATTAAATCTTTTGAAAAACTGGCCCCAGGGGACAGAGCCACTGCTGCCAATTCTGAAAGTAATCCTGAATAAACCAAGTTAAACTGTACATCGTTGTTCTTTTTGTTTTGCTAGTAGCTATAGTTGCTACACTGGTTTAAAGCTCCCAAAACTCTTGCTCCTGCCTTTGCTTCTACACTGCCCTGAAGGGAAAGTGGTTAATCTCCCCCCAGAACTGAACACAATCGGTAAATGAGTTATAGTCTTTCTTTCAATCTGTTCACTCAAAAGCATTTAGTGTCGGGTATGTTTCCAGTTGTAAAAATGTATATTCTTACATGTAAATACCTCTCAGTAATTGCATCAGATCATGTGACAAATGGCACCAATCTGTTAACTAAATATGTTGAAAATACAAATTTGAGACCTCATTTTATTCATGGCTGCTTGGATCAAACTAAATAAACACAGCCCCCTAACATAGAGGTGAAAAAAAAGGCAGAAAAATTCAGAAATGGGATTTGGCCTGGCAGCTCCCCCTGTTCTTCCTCCTCAGTCTGACACTAATCATGGGTCTTAAAACTCCCCCACTACCAAGCCACCACCATCCCCATGCCACGCCCTGATTACAGCTTTCTGATTGGTCCTAATTGGGTGCACATGTAGCCCAGGGTCACAGCTGAAAGACGCCATAACGTGACGTACAAACACTTTTTTCTTCGTTGTAGGACATCTAGTTGACGCAGCGCCGCAATCAAAAACACATGCGCTGCCAGTCAAATGGATGCAATACCTGATACATAAACATGCAGTAAGAAACACTTGTTTTATAACAGTCCAAACAACAGCTTCTCAAATTTTTTCTATAAGGTTTAGTTTGTTTGGAAAAGTCAGCGGAATATGTTATATTGACTTCTGCTCCTCTAAAAATAACAATCAAAATGCTAAAACTTCTTGAATGAAATAGCCGCAAACCACACTTAAGGAGCCAAGCAGTTAAACCGAACCAGTAAAAAAGAGAAAAGAAGTGCAAGGGAGCGAAACCGAGCACATAAATCACACCCTGCAGCCTGCTTTATAATGACATGGTCACATAAACGTAGGGCAAATGATTCCTCCTACTTCTTAATATAACTCCACTAAACGGGACCTTCGCCAAAGCTGCACCTCTCGGAGGCCTGGATCACCACAGGGAGCAAAGATACAAGGCGGCAAAGAGTGCCCATAACAATGGCCCCTGTTTACACTGGCAGAGCCCAGCTTTGTTTTCACTAGGTTCTGCAGACCAGGGTGAGTGTGCATGTGTGCATGTGTGCATGTGTGACTGTGCTTGTGGGCCATGTGCTGACCTCTGCAGAACCAAGTGAGACAAAACCCTGTAAGCCAGAGGGGATATAATGAAATATTAGACTGTGCTGGATCTGAGGTCAGATCAAACCTCTGCCAATAATTTGAACATACTTTAACTTTTATCTTTATCTTTCCTTCTTTTTTCTTTTACACATGCGGGGCTGCAGGGCACTAAATATTTTGGGTATTGTTTAAGGGCATGCTTTCATACTTGGTCTGCTTTACCTCTCTGAAGTTTGCCTCAGAAAATGGGTGGCTTGAACTACACTGAAGTGTCTTTAATGCACCAAGATATCCTAAACTTAATTACACTTGAGGCAAAAGTGAGAAATGATGTGCAACTTGACTGAGGTCACAATGTGCTGCATACACTTAAAACTGCTGATAAAAAGGCAGAGTAAAACTGAGTGTAGATGGACACATTTGACAGAAATAGAAGAAATCGTTTTCACTCAGCGGATTTTTATATTTGTTATTGAGTAGAAAGCGCACATGCTTAGGCGACAGAATGCTTAACACCTTGGGAAAAATGTATCCCTTACATTTTGAAAGAGAAATAATTCAATCAATGTGCTAGCTTAATGTACAAAGTCTGAACAAAAGCATCTGGTTTCAATCAGCGCACAGCCAGTGCCTACTTAATCTACAACCTTAAAGTGCTGGTTAGAGCTCAACATTCATTTAGTACGTACAAAAGGGTAACACCTCCATGTGTCCGTGTTCATGGACACATAGAGACAGACAATACTTTCTATTCTCCTCTGTGTCTCTGTTCTGTTTCCCACCAAGATGCCACACATGCAGCCAAGCAGACATCATGAAGCCATCCACAAACCCACACATGCAGACAGTCATTTTTCACTTAGCTAATGGCATTCCTGCAGAATAACATGCAAGGTGAATAGGGCAGAAGCTGAAGGTGTAGGGAGCGCTTCTCTCCTCTCCCTCCGTCCCTCAGAGAAACACTCCAACAGCAGCTTATTGGGCTGGCTGGAGTTTGTACAAGAAATTGTAATCTGTTTATGTGGAAGGCCACGCTGTGCATTAACTATATTAAAATGGCATGGTGTAAACATGCGTGTTAAAGTATCTTACTGATCTGATCAAACTGAGACATGTTTATCTGCTACAGTATGAATAGACTGCTTCCCCTCAAATTGTGTGAATTAAAGACTTTGTAAATGTCTGCCTGTTTAAATACAAAAGTGCTTCCATGGCTGAGAGATGTGTGTCCGGCAGCATGATTAACACACCAATTCTCTCCCCGTGTTTACAAAATGGATCAGGTTTATCACCAGTAACGTGAACTCCACCGTGGCGCTGATCTATGCAGTGGACTTGCAGTGACACTTCATGGTTTTGTTTCATTTTTATGTCAAAGAAATTCAAACTGCTAGTTTGTTGTGAATGTGTGAAACTGTGGGAGCTGCAGGGAAGCCTTACAGAAATAAAACCCCTCAGTTCACTGAATTACAAACCTTGTCAACACTACTTTCGACTAACTATGTTAAATATTGCACGTTTTAAGTGAAAATTTCAAACCAAGAAAAACTATGGATTTAGTCAGGGCTTCTGTCTTAGGACATAGCGGCGTGGAATCTTAGATTTGCGTGTTTCAGGGTCTCGCTATCACAGCTGCATTGCTTCAGCTACGTTCTGGAATAGATGCAGGAGAAGATACAGTATGCATTCTGCTTCACTCATAATTTAAGAGGAATATGGTATCCCTCCAGGAGAGGTAACAAGGTTCTTTGTGTCCTTAAAATGTCTACAGTGGATAGTAGATATACTGGTCATGAATTTTAACAATATAAATAAAAAGTTGGAAAAGTCCAGAGAGCCTTTGGAAAAAGTGTTAAATCTTGAGGATGAAGGAATGCTGCTTGTATCCTTAATCAGTGGTCTCGATG
Organism: Arrhamphus sclerolepis; assembly: GCA_037176975.1. Lineage (NCBI taxonomy): Eukaryota > Metazoa > Chordata > Actinopteri > Beloniformes > Hemiramphidae > Arrhamphus > Arrhamphus sclerolepis. The sequence continues at coordinate 8,302 of JBAMYA010016728.1, read as the reverse complement.
TATCTCTCCAGTGAGGTCACTGCTGGTAAGAAAAGGATGGGCTTTGCAGAAACCAACAAGGTCTCTGTGCCGAGGAAGCTTATACTAAAGCTTACTTCCTTAAAATGGTACTGTTATGCAGTAATTTGTGTTCATAAACAAAGATACAGTTGCATGATCCAAAAGTATCCAGTCACGGTGGGTTGGGAATACGTTCCAAGATGGAGAGGGAGCTTATGGAACAGCTCAAACCCCAATCCTGCCTCACTCAGCCTCGAGCCCCCGCCCCCATGTACTACGTTAATGGATAACACACATCCCTCTGCCATGAGACACCCACAAATGCAAATCTGTACGGACACAGACACACATACAGAGTGTTTGGGCTCAGAAGGGGATCACTCTCTCCTCACTGCAACCATCCATTAAAGTGAAAAAAAAAATAAAAATCACAGCTGTTTTGGCTATTTTAACCCCCTTCATACGCACACAGTTGACACTATTAACATGAATGAGGTGACAGAAACAGAGGTCCTGTTGACAGGAAGGAGTCATAACCACCAGTGAGAAAACCACTCAGTTGTGGTGCGACCCCTCATTCCCCAAAGAAACATATCCTTGATTTGAACTCTTTTGACACCGATAACATCCACAAGCTCAGATCCAGTTTAAAGAATCAAAATGTGCTGAGCATAAAAGCAAAACTTGCAAAGTAGTTTGGGCAGTTCAACTGGTATCTCCTGATATGACATTCTCTCCTCACTATATGGTGGTGTGCCACAAGCTGCACCACTGCTGTCAGACTGGAAAGGGCCAAAAAGCTCTAATACCAGTACTTCCAACAGCTGAATGTGGGAAAGGCAGGTCAGTTGCTGAAATCAGCACAGTCCCATCATTATCTGATGCTCCACTGGGACAACAAGGATGTGGCCACTGCTGAATCATCAAACCAAGCCACCAGCCAAAGCTCACTCCTTCATAACAGAGTTATGAGGTAACTGGTTGGTGTGACTTCATCGGGACACAGAGTTGCTGAGGCCATCAAACAACAGAATCTTCATGTCTTCATTGTCACTGGCACAGAGCAGAGAGACAGAGAACAGAACATGGTGGACTTGTCTTGGCACAATCACCCTCAAAGGCAGTGACATTCAACAAGCATGTTTTGACATATGTCACGGCTGATCTAAACAATGGTGCTATCTTTAGCCGAAGGCAACAGCTGGCTACATGAGGCAGCTCATAAAATCAACACTTGGCAACATTATACTCTGCTGGGACCTGAGGAATGCATGATGTATTGGTGAGGGATTAATTATGATAAACTGAATTTGTATTCATGCCTACACTTTGGTCTGTTTTCATTTTATTGACCTGCTTTCATTGGCCTTTCTTAATGAGTGGCAGTCTTTCAGTCTCCTCCACACTTGAATATAAAGGCCGGCAATTAGTATTTAAACCACTGGTGACTGGCAGCTTCTTGAAAAAGGAATAAAAGATGTTAATCCTGAAATTGTTGCATGCATGTATGCTGTTTATGTTGAAATATTAGATTTCAGTTGAAAAGAAAAGATCAGAGCTCATGTTATATCTTGATGGTGATGAAAAGCAGAGGGTGAATCTGCACCTAATGGAATTTATATTCTTTACTTAAAATACTTACTTTTAAAACTGTAGGTAATCTATCCTGTATCCGTGCTCAGATATGTAATTGCTCTCCTTTAAAACTTTGCTCTGCTACCCAAAGTTGCTGCCTGGATGCTCTCCCTCACCTCAAAACTGCATCTCCGCCTACAAGTACATGGCTACTTGTGCAAATATCCTGCTCTCCAATTTGAGCTCCTCTCTCTCTGACGCACAGGCGCTTGCAGAACTTTAGCTCTTGGGTTTTTGCTTTTCACTCTCAGATTGTTGTGCTTCTAAATAACAGAGTTTAGGTTTAGGTGCTGGGAAGGCTGAAAACTAACAGCAATGCATAAAACTTGCGACATAAAACAGAAAGTAAACTAAATTGGTCAACACCTAAAATAGGCTAACAGTCTTACATGAGTCCAAAACTGCACATAACAGGATTGATGATCAAATGTGGTTGAAATAAGTGCATGAGGCTGCCTTTACAGCAAATGAATATATCTAATAGTAGTAACAGTACGTTTTGTTGCTTAACTGTAATATAAGAAATGATCAAACATTCTACCCTTTGCATCAAGATCTTGAGGCCACACAACGATTATCAGCTTTGTGTCATTAAGACAGCTTCTGTTTTATTGCAATTACCTACAGAGAACTGAATGGATCTCTTTGATAGAGTTAACTCTATAAAAGGACCTGTGTTGCTCATGGATAGATGAATGGATGGATGGATGGATTCATTCAGGACCTCTCAAGCAAACGTACAGAAAATGCAGCTGTTTTTAATATTACAATGACTCCAGTTGTAAGTTAGAGCTTTAAGTGTGACTGCAGAGAGCAAGGATAGTTAGTCCATTGTGACAATATGACAGTCACATGCCGTGCTAAAGGCCCTCTCAATGACACCGTCGCTTTTCAGTAAACATCAGAAAGATTTAGATTCAATTACAAGCTTCTGTTCAAAACAGAGGATCCATCCATAACAGCATTACACAGCAGTTTGTTTCAGGATCTGTGCGTCATTATGTGCTCTATGATTTGATGCAGACCATCTCACTCTATTATTTATCATTCTGGTAAAACACTTCCACCTGCCTCGTATATAACTTGTCTGTCATACACACTCCCGTACTCTGTCATTGTCAGGTAATTATACATACCATAAGTGAGAGTGAATTACAGCCAAAGGCTTTCAGACTAAGCAATATCTTATTGTACTCCACAGACGGGGAGAAATGATAGTTTAAGCATCCTCGTGCTCAAAATGCAGTGTGGGAGTCAGCTTGTACTCATGTAAGACAAGGGGGCATATTTTTTCTTCAAGTGTTGACAGAGTGCTGGGCCATATTAGCGGTCAGGCCTGGAGAGAGATAATAACAGTGAGGTCTGGGTCAGCCCGAGTCTCTCATCAGTCTTATCACATCAAATATACAAGGCTCACACAAGTGGGCAAAACTGGACACCTTTTGTTTAGTCTGTCCCCAAAGCACTGGACAAGAGCTTGCTATCGGGTGACATTGTTGATATCAGCCTGTCATAAATGGTCCACAACTTCCGAAAGGAGTTTTCTTTTTTCAAATGGTACTTCAGAGCATAGCAACATGTTTCTCTGGCCCTGGTTTGGTTAAAAAAACAAACAAACAAATTAAGTTGAAGCTCTTGAATGTTAAATTTTGCCAAACCAACCACATGAAGACAGCTGTGAATAAAGATACTACTGTATAGTCCAAGTCCCGAAAAACTGTAACACTTTAATTGCATATAATAAGGGACAAACAAGTACAAGAATCTGAGCAAACATTTTGTTGAAGTAATTGGTGATCTTTTGCTCAATGATTTCTTTAGGATGCCACTAAAAGTATGGAGACTTGATAAGCAGCCCAAACATCAGAGCGAACCTGTCTCATTAGGACCAGTTTTAACATTATTCCACTATGAACTATAATTAGAAACAGCTCCAAAATTAGACTTTGCTGTAGCAGGCAGGTGCTACACAGTATACGCTCAGCAGCTGTTTGTGATCAAGAGAAAGGGAGGAGAGATGAGACAGGAAAAGAGAAGAGAAAACCCCGTCTAAACATTTCCTATCTTATTTAGGTGTTTTTTTGGCACAGCAGAGCATATCCAAGTTTCTTGAACATATACACATGTGCTGTTGAAACGCACTCACAAGGTTGCTTTTTGGGGACCCAGAGTATTTCATCGATAGTGATGAGCACTTTCTGGGTACAGCTGGTTACACGTCTCTGCTGCTTTCAATATTTCCTGAAACATCTAACATGCGTCCCGACTCCTGCCCCTGTCAGCTAAGCCATGGTCTTAAAACAGCTTGAGCTGCAACAGATGCAGACGCATGTCCGCATGGTTAAGAGTGGAGAGAGACGGAGCGCAAGAGACCAGCTGAGAGATGAGTGCTAGACACAGAGGAGGCTACAGACAATTTTACAGCAGTCTTTAAAATAAACACCTGCTGCTGAGGCTGGAGTGCCCAGCAGACATCAGAGCTCCTGAGGTGCAGCCGCATGTGATTAGAAGCTGAGCTCGCAAACTGTCTCCCGAGTCATTGTGTCTTTATTTTATATTTTAGCACACAAGTCACATGTGAATTCATGGAGGTGCAGGGGACTAAATACACATGCCATTCACCACCTGTCACGTTCACAACCAACAATGAGATCTTCATTTTGTTTGCCCCCCTGTTTTTTATTAGGCATTTGCAAGAAAAGGGCGCGAGTACAACAAAGGCAGAGCGTTGTCAAGAAGGGCCTTGAAGTTTGCAGCTTCATATTGCCAGGAAGACATAGATTCACTCTCCACTCTTCGGACAATTTAACTATTTTCAATCCACAAAGTCACATCACACCTTAAACTATCAGTTATTGGCTCTGACCACAGCGATGTAATGACTTGTTGTGCTTGATTAGGTCATCTCTTTGAATTTGGTGACTGTGTGACAGCCAAAAAAAAAAACATTAAACTGTGTCCTATTCTCTCCGGTAGAATCAAAGGCTGTAAAACCTTCATGATAACATAATAGGCAGGGCACAATACATCTCATATTTTGAGTAAATGCAAGACCTCACAGGATGATAAAAATGCATCGAGCCCTAAAATCTGCAAACATGTGAGAAAGTGTTTATTAATTTCTCATCCCAGCCTCTTGTACTCTCCAGCTAGGCTGTAAGGTCTTTCTGGTTTATAATAACTGAAGAAACCCTTTGACAAGGGGCAAACTTTACAGTTTTAGGACAAAAAAAGCCATTTGATATGTAATGTTTCTGCTTCTCTTATGTACTGTGCAGATTTGACATTTAGCAGGCTCATATGTGCACACACTGACACATGGGTCAACGCCTGACATTATAACTTGCAGACACATCACATAGAACACATCTGTAGCACCAACAACCAAGCTCAGCTCAGATGAAGACAGGAAGCAAATAGGTGCAGATGGGATATTAAAGACACGCTTTGAAATTTTGCAGAAATATCTTTTTTTTTCTGAATTCTTGATGTCTGGCTGGATTCGATGGGAAGCAGACTTCAGGAGGTTAATCCTGTCAATGACATCCCATCAAATAACTGAATTCTCATTTGACACTGACACTGTATGTACAGATGTAGCAGGTATGATGGTATTTATAATAATACTAGGAGCAGCAAGGATACAACAGAGTTGTAAAGGGCCAGTAGCCATGTTTCCTCTACAAATACAACTGAATTGTCTACAAGTGCTTTGCTAGCTTTGCCTAACTGGATGTTAACAGTACAAAATCTAAACTGAAGTTGTTTTTACACAAGGATTGAGTCAGGAAGGTTGTAAGGTGCCCTTTCTCATGTAGCACATGTCAGTCGCACTGGTGTTCTGGAGACACTGTTTATCTTAGGGAGTTCCTCGAGGTAGAGTGCCTGGAGCCAGGACACGACGACCACCTGTTTGTTGTGTCAAGACAACTTCCTGCTCTGTTCTCATTAGAATCATCTGGACATCACAAAGGTTTTATGCTGAGAAGCTCATCGACAGTACATTCAGACAGACTGGACCATTAGCTGATGTCAGGGTTGCAGTGTATTCATGACTAATGCTTTAAAACAAACAAACAAGCAGAAAACAGTTAGGCATTTCACTGGAAGCCATCTTGTTTCATCAGAAAAGTCTAACTTTGCTGAGACTGATCTGTGTTTTTAAGGATACACTTTAAAAACAAACACACTGACTGAAAGGTGAAAATCACTGCCTCATGGAAAATCCCCATCAGGCAGGACTTGGAAAAAACAAAAAACATGAAGACAAGGAAACTGATGCTTCTTTTGGCCACTGGACCGGGGAGGCCTACTTATCTAATTTGTTGTGCTTTCTCATGCCAAAATGCCAACTTACTAACATCAAACATCAATCTGAAATGACTGAAACTCAGCATTTAACAGTATTTCTCCTGTCCTATTCTGCTGTCACCAGGAAAGACAGCAGGGATTATCCAGGTTCATCCAGCATGATGTGTGGCGGCTTTACTGAACTAAAATAAAGCCAATAAAAAAGATAATTAATATTAAAATGATTTGACTCACGCAGTATAATTTCTATTTCTTCATAGGTGAGTCAGAAAAGAATACATTAGCAAATCACCTCAGCATGAATCAGTAATGCTGGAGTTAGTGGTTCCCACACCCTTTAGGTGAAGCATGTCTTATTATATCAGACTGGAATCACATGCAGCCACATGGGCAACTCTGGACCAACATAAATGACTAGGTGTATTAGTATAGCAGCTAATCATAACCCCACAATAGCACACACACACACACCTCAAAGTAGCAGAACCCAATCTGGCACTGGTGTCATGTTGCAGGCAGGAAACAGATGGCCTGCCGGGGGAAAAAAAGGCTGAAAAAAGTATGCCAAATAGGGCCATCGAGAATGCTTTCCTCCCTCTTTTTCTCCCACCATCCCCTCTTCCATCATCCCTTCCTCCTCGACAGGAGGGAGGAGGAAGAGTGCAGCCATGCTGGTGCTTGGAGCACAGATCAGTGGGCTCTGGCTCCAGATCAGAGTGATGGAGTTTTCCTGGAGATTTTTAATTAACAATCCAGCATGATTCTACTGTACTGGGCTAGGCTGGAGCTCTGAGCCACTCTGAGCCTGGAGGCTATTTAAGACTCTGTGGGACAAATCCAAGCGGGTGATGATGTATTTAGAGCGTTCCGGGAATAATACCACTCTTAAGTGATGTCTTAGAGATTCAAACTCCATATTAAATACTAAATCATAGTAGATGTGAGACTGTTACTAGTGTCACGGTCTCTAGTAACCTCCCAAAAGGTAATACGATTAATAATTTGGAATCATTTCACTGATTTATTTCAAAGTTTGATGAGAACATACTTCTCAGAAAAGGGCAGAAAAAGTCGCAGACATGTCATATCACTCACTAGAATAAACTGATGATAAACATCACAACAGTGATTGTGCAAAGTGACTTCCTCCATCTCAGCCTCATGACCTTTGCCTGGAACACAAGAGTGACCCATCACAGATAACCTCTGACCCTGAAAACAACAAATAAAGATCAATATTGTCTCGAGTAGAGCCACCCTCCACAGAGGACACGCTGATAAGTGGATTGACCGGGGTTGTTTGAGGTCATGATCCATCACATGTTTACTTCAGCTCCGCATCCTGTTTTTTGTTTTTTTGTTTTTTTTCTCTCCCCACATTCACAGATCTTTATCATGGTAAAGCTCTTGGGCCAAGCTCATGTCAGATGATGTTATGCTCAGACAGTCTCAAGAGGTTTTCAACAAGAAACTATCAGCAGACATCAAGTTCACCTACATGAGCACATAATGCAGCCAGACTCAGAGTAATCTAAGCTTTCTGACAATATATGCTTGAAAATGTTTGATTTTTTTAAAATCCTTCCTATACATCTGAAAGTAGGAGAGAAACAGCTAAATCTGTTTCTGGTTTGGCCTTCTAATAAATTATTTGCAAAAATATACATTGCGGCAGATGTTCTCCTTTCAACCATCTGAAAACCTGCTGCACATCTGCAGATAGTCATTTAATGCTTCATTCAAAACACTCTGGGCTGTAAAAGCTGCAGACATCATTAAGCATGTCTGCTAATTTCTCAAACCTGAAATACAGCCGTGATAAAACTACTAAGGCAACACAACCCAAAACATATGTTTACTGTGTATTGAAACCTGCGTAATGCGGCCTGACTTGAAACACATGTTGAAAAAGAAAACCCTCTTCTCAAAGCCCCTTCATTTAAATGTTCATTAAATTGGCTCCCTATAATTCCACTGCAAAACATTTCAACCTTTATTGGAAGTCTCAGTGGATTGCTCATAAGTGTTTGTGCTTTTTGAAAGCCTCCAGACTTCTAATAAGGAGTCGACCAAGCCAAGATGTAAAAACTGTTGTTCTGTTGTTGAAAGGAGAGCTCAGTCTCGCCTCCTGTCTTCAAGCCTCTATTTCTTTTTCTGCCTTTGTTCTTTGTTTAGACCTTTAAAGTTGTTCTAAGTCTTGGGGATGTCATCAACATACCAGACGTTTACATATAAAGAGGGTATATTGTGGGGGGGCACATCAGTGTTTGAGAGCGTAGTTTTATAGTTATACATGTAACATCACAGAGCCAACTTACAGTATAATCATCCATCCTCAGTCTTTCCAGATTCACAT
>JBAMYA010016687.1:0-17078 GCA_037176975.1 Arrhamphus sclerolepis | reverse complement strand
ATTTTGTCTCTCATAGTTGAAGTGCACCTATGGTGAAAATTACAGGCCTCTCTCATCTTTTTAAGAGGGAGAACTTGTACAACTGATGGTTGACTAAATACTTTTTCTCATGTTGGTCATTTTCTGTTGAAGGAAAATGTAGGTGTTCCCCCCTTCAAATACTCACTCAGAGTATCTGTCATAGAAAGGCGAGCGCAGCAGGTAGTAGAGCAGGAGGAAGGCTCGCCTCCTCATCTCGGTCCTTTCCCACCGATTCTGGAATTTGGTGTCACTGAGTACGGCGAAGCTGTGGGAAAAGAAACAAACGTCTGAAATCGCTCCGCTCCCCGAAAAGGTCAAACTTCAGAGAGTGAAAATGTCACTGACATCTGAAGCAACGATTCGCCTCAGGTTATGGCCTGCTTTTAAGCCCTCAAACAATGAAGAGCTGAAGGGAGAGCTGGTTTCTCTGGGTTGTTTTGGTCATAAAATCACAACAATATATAATTTTATCATGGAATCTGATTTCTGATAAACTTTTTGTCTCAAACAGTTTTTTTTTTAAATTAGATTTTTTGCTTCTTATTTTATGTTTTTAAATTTAATTTGTTTTTCATTTAATTTTAAGTGTACACACACATATATGCAGCACTTTGGTCAGAGGTTGCTGTTTTCAAAGAGCTTTATAATTAAAGTTGACATGATGTCGTGTTACAGAATTACAACTAAAATTCAGCTGGCATAAACCACGTTTCCATTCAGAGCTAAAGACCATATTTATTTTTGAAGAACTAAGGTGCCTGAACACCACCTGGGGTCTAACTGTGCAAGCTGACGGAGGAAAACCTCCTGAAACCAGTCTCTTTCATCCTGCAGATAAACTCTCAGATCGACATGAACATCTGCATCCGCAACCTAAAATCATCGTAATCAGATTAAAGATCTAGCTCTTTAATCTGATTTTAACCAAGTAAATAAGGGCAAACCTGGACAGTTCGAGGACTCCAGAGACAAGCCACGGCTTCCACGACTGTTTCCCACAGAGTCCGAGACAGAGCACTGCAGCCAGGAAAGAACGATTCAAGGAAAATGGTCATTAAATAAGGTGCAACAAAAATACAGTGTTCACAATTAAAGTGCTCTGACACAACAATAGAGATATTTTTCACTGTCACTGCATGGCAGAACGTTTCTGACTTAAATAACTGCTGTTTTTTGTGGGAATATTTTGTTCCAGTACCATAAAGATGACCCTGCTTATTTACAGGTAAAGGTTTTTTGACAGAGATCTGTTTCACCACAGGACACTGGAGTTTGGCGCCCCCTTGTTGCTGAAACCAGCATTACAGAGTTACTTTTATATAAAAGCAGAAAAAAGATGAAACGTCTCAGACATTTTTTTCTAGTTTCAAGCAACAGAGGTGGAAGGATACGGTGCACAAGTGGCCGTCCGATGTACACGGACTCTGCAATCGTCTCCGGAAGGCTCAGCTGCGTCGGCTGGCTGTTGAGCGTGTCCTTCAGGCTGCTCCTCCTCTTCCTCTGAGCGGGTGCTCCCCACACTCGAGGGGCCTGCAGTGGAGGAGCTGGAGCAGATATCTTTAGGTTTTTCTGCTCAGAGAGACTGGACACATGGCTTAAAGCTGCTGAAGCTTCAGATGAGTTTATTAGACTCACCACTGCCCAGAGGCCTGACGATCCGACCCGACCTCTGACCCACGTAGCAGGCGTCGTCTTGCTGCTCGCCGTCGCCGTCATCTGTGAAGTAAACATCAGCTCACAGGTCATGATGCCAAGAAAAAGAACGACACCTGCGGTGTTTATGAGATCTGTGGGAAGCTTTAAGAGTTGCTCTCTTTTAGATGATAGATAAGAACGAACAAAAGGAAAAACAAGAAGCTGAAGGAGAATAAAACATGTCATGAAGTATTTTTATTTGTAGGATTTAATAGAGAGACGGAGAGGGAGAGAGATATATATAGAAATAGAGAAAAAAAAGAGAGAGATATAGAAAGATAGAGATACAGTGATAGATATAGAAAAATAGATACAGCAATAGAGATATAGAAAGATATAAAGAGAGAAAGAGACAGAAAGAGAGAGATAAATACAGACAGACGGACAGACAGACCAATAAAGCATATTGAAATTGAAACTGACAGACAGAAATAAGTGGACCAGCAGGTAACCAACCTTCTCCAACACCTTCTGCGCTTCTGTCCAGGGGAATTATGGGAGGTGACGTCTGGAGGCCAGATTTGTGAACCAGAAGAAGAACTATCCGGAAAACTGCCCTGAGAGATGGAAAACCAGGAATGTTAAACAAAAATAAAAACAACAACAACAACAACAAAAAAAAACAAAACACTTTAAGCGGAATACTTTCTGATCTGACGTCAGAGAGGATGAGTGCAGGTTGAAAATGTAAAAAAAACTTGTGTTAAATATCTCTGAGAGGTCCAATCGCTGCCAAAACAATCACTGTTCCACCTTCAAACAGGACCGGAGGATGAGGGGAGCAAAAAGAAAAAAGGGCGTACTTAAAAATCTGGATGAGTCCAATGACGAGCCAGCGGCCGACGTCCCCCCAAAGCTTGCAGGCTCCCATCTCCAGGAAAACCTCCACGTACTCCAGAACGGAGAGCCAGGTCAGGAGTCTCTGATGAGACAAAGACTGGACACCCGAACGCCGCAGGCTGTTACATTTAATTTATTCAATTTAACACCATCACACAGATCACAAAAGGTTCTGATAGAAAATACTGTATTTAAATAAAAATACAGTGATTCTGACATTTACTTGACTTTAACTTTATTTACTTTACAGACAGAACAATAATTTAATAAAGAAAGTATGAATAACTATGATGTGACTTTTATGTATATATACATATTATTTTTATTATTATGAAGATGCCAAGATGGTTGTGTCTTTGTTTTTGATGATAACATATTTCTGGATATGAATTTAAATGTTATCAATATGGGAATATTTTATTGACCAAAATCAAGAAGTACAGCCTGCAGGCCAAATCCAGCACACCATTTTATTATATATTTTTATTTGGATTTTACAACAAAAATGTCATTTTAAATTTAAAAGTTACAATTTTGTGACATTTGTTATTGTACAATCTTGGTTTTTGTAGTCTTGAAGTTGCAAAATCGAAACATTTTTATCAAACAAAATTTTCTTCTTTTTTGTTTCCCCCTCAAAGGTCAAAAAAACAATTGAAGTATACAATAAAGAAAATTGTGCTTTAGTACAAAAGCCTTAATGATAAACAATAAGTGCACAGCAAATTCTGTACTGTACACTTATTTTGCCATATCTGATCTATAGTGCAGAAATATGTTTAATAGTACTCAAGAGTACTTTGTAAAGACTATGCACGCTGCAAACAAGAACAGTAAGAATAATAAATGATGCCAAGTATCTCGATCACACTAATCCTCTTTTAGTTAAATCACAGATTTTGAAATTGATGGACTTGATTAAAGTTAGAACTTTAAAGCAAAAAAAATAACACTCTCCCAAAAAAATTGTTCCAACATAAAGAAAGTAATTATCAGTTAAGGAGAAAGTTAAATTTTAAACAATGGAGTAACTATGGAATGGTTTGGACAAGAAAATTAAAGAAAATAGTTTTATAGAATTTAAAACTAAATATATAAAATCCGTTTTCGATAAATATAAGAATGACTTCTAGTTGTAAATATTGAAAATTAGTATTGAAAATAACTTTTTTTTGAAGGAATAATGGTTCATTATGTTTTTGTTTATTGTATATAATATCAAGTAAAAAATTTATTTTTTGCCAAATATTAATTGTATAAAAGAGGCAGGATCATATAAGGACATTTTGCTGCTTCTTGTCCCCTCAAACAAAAAATCATTTTGGATTTAGATGAGACTGATACTGTTCTATATGTTTGTTTTTTTAAATATTATTTTATGCTCAAGATGAAGTTTAACAATAAACATTTGTGACTGTATGATAAAAAGTCTTAGTTGTTTATTTTAAAAAAGCCTCAATCTTTGAAAATTTTGCAATTTAAGAAAATTTTAATTTGTGATTTTACAAGTCTAAAGTTCATGATAAAGGTTGCGATTTTTGTAAAATTGGAGATTTTGACAGAAAAAAAAAAAATCACTTCTATCAAAAAAGTGATATTGCAAAATATTGCCATTTTACAACTTTTTTTTAATGGAAAAATACTTCTTCCATTAAATGTTTTTTTTTAAATTTACGATTATACAAGAAACACAATTGTGATTCTGATGCAAAAGCATTTATGATAAAAGTGAAGTTTCAGTTTTTGTTAAAATTTCACTGTTAAAAAGAAAAAAGTACTGATTTGTAAATTTATGACAAAAAAGTCAACTCGCAATTTGACAAGAAGAATTTTGTGATTTTAGTACAAATGTAAAACTTTCATCACGCATGTCATGATTTTTGTGAAATTTGAGATTTTATGACATAAATGTACTTTTTTTTTTTTTTTTTTTACAAAAAATTTGTCATTTTTTGACCTTTTTTTACTTTTGATTTTAGTACAAAAGCCTAAATTTTGTGATAAAATTTTACTTTTTCTTATTTTACAAGAGGGAAATCAGACCATAACATAAAGAATAACCAGCCAATAGCAGTAACCATGGCGATGACGTGGCCTGTGATGGATTTAGAGCCTGACACCTCTGTGACAGACCAATCGTTGCTTGATAAATGGTGGCCGTGGTTCGGCCGTGCTCACCGCAGGGAGGGCATGTCTCAGGCCTTTGCGCAGGATGCTGTCGTTGAACAGCACGAGGAGGTTGGAGGCAGAGTACACTGAAAGAGACAAAGAGTCCTACAAATAACATATGTCACACTTCTGCAGTATTTTGATATGAACTCATTACAGGGATTTTATAGTATTTCAAAGAATTGCATGAACTTGTAGAAAAAGGTCATAATACCCTTCATTTAATGTAAAAAAATAAAAATAAAGCTGAAACCAGTGTATGTGGTGACTCTTACCTAGCTCAGATATTTCATGTGAATCAGCAAACCGCCCTGAAAAATAAGAGTTGTGTCAGTCATTCCCAGCTGAGGGCACTGAAGCATGAGAGTCTTGATTTTCTAAATCACGTGCATCAAACTCCAAATCCGGCCCGCTGCTTCATCTTACCTGGCCCACAGGACAGTGCAAAGACAATAATAAACAGCCGGTTTACGTCAAAAAGTCACTATTTAGTAAACATTTGCAAAAGAGTTTACAACAAAAAGTTGCAAATCTTTTGTCGATTTCTTTTGGTAAAACTTTACTGTTTTTAATAATAAAAAAATTGTTATTTTCTTAAATACAAAATAAAGTTTAAGTTTTTTAAAGAGAAAAAATTTGCAATCACATGATTTGTAATTTTTGTGCCTTATAGTTTGCATAAAATTAATATATTACAGCAAAAACAAAATTGTTATTTGAAGTTAAAAATTGAAAATTTTGTGACATTTGTGATTGGACGATAAAAAGTTTTGGTTGTTATTTTAAATAAATAAATACAAAACCTGATCAGCAGATCACAACACTCTTCTATCACATCTTGAGCGGTGTGTTGGTATGAAAGGTACAGTCCTGTGATGGTTTCAGTCTTACCTGTCAGATAGATGCTTTTTTGTTAATCTAGCCCAATATTACCCAGCTGTGTCCCTGCTATGTTATGCGGCTCCTCAAGGTTCCATATTAGGTACTTTTCTTTTCTCGTTATACTTCCTTCCTTTGGGGTCTGTTTTTAAAAGGCAAAACAACTCTTTTCATTTATTTGCAGATGATCTCTAGATCTTTCTGAAAATAAAATCAGAGTTGTGTGAACATTCAGGCTCTGCTGAACCGTCTCAGAGATGTTCCATCGTGGATGGAGTCCCGTTTCCTTAGTCTCAACAAAAATAAAACAGAGATGATTGTTTTTGGAAAGCCTGCTAGATGGTTATGACAGTGTTACTGGCTGCTTAGATTCTCACTGTCAGTCATCTGCAAGGAATCTTGGTGTGATTTTTGATGAAACATTTTAATTTGACAAACAGATAAGTTCAGTAGTGAAGTCATCAGCTCTGACTTCTCAGGAAAGTGAAGGACCCTCCCTTCATGGGACTTTGAGGGAGTGATCCATGCTTTTATTACGTCCTGGCTGGATTTTTGCAACTCACTATATATTATTGGTCTTGATCAGTCATCACTGCAGTGGTTACAGGATGTTCGGAATGCAGCAGCTCATCTCCTAACTGGAGAGAAAATATAAGTTCTGATCACATCACTGGCTGCCTTGCACTCCATGTCCATTTAAGGATCCAGTTCAAAACTGTTGTTACTGGTTTTAAGTGTTTTAAAGGCTTGGCAAAATCTTACTTATGTGAGCTATTAAGACCTGAGGTCTGAGGTCTACCAACCAGCTGCCCCTGGATGTTCCAAGGGCCGGACTAAAAAACAGAGGGGATAGAGCATTTTCAGACTTTGGAACAGTTTACCTTTTAATATTAGAACTGCTAACACACTCCAGCATTTTAAAGTTCTCTTAAAAACATTGTGTTGTTTTTTTCCCCCCACTGGCTTTTAGTCCTACTTGAGCAGCTGTCAAGGTTTTAATCACACGCTGTTTTACATCTTTTATTAATGTTATTGTTAGTTTAGTCTTTTACTGCATCAGGTTTACTGTTTTTACTTACTGGTGACAGTGTTTGTTTTTAGCTGTGCAATTGTGCAGCACTTTGGTCAATTCATTGTTTTAAATGTTCTATATAAATACATTTTGACATGACTCACCTGTGATCAGGTAAGACAGAGTCCGAACGCTGCTCTCCAGCTGCGCGGTGGCGGCGGGATTCCTCCTCACGTACTCCGTGTAGCGCTCATACAGACCTACCACCTTGTCCAGATACTCCTTAATGTGAGCCATGTCCTTAACGTGAGCCTTTATGTCCTCATTGATCCCTGAGTTCAAAATTGTATTTATTTATTTATTTTCGAGACTTTGTTCCTGGAGAAAAAAAGTAAGCAACCTTCCGTCCGGTCTGTTCCGACAGCTATCAGCGTCCGTCTCCGCTCCCAGGCTTGAACGCTTACGGTTCCGGTTCCTACGCCGTTATAGTTCTGTTTCTTCTTCCGGGCACGTTTATTGTTGCATCAGCGTCCAGCAATGGCAAGCTCTGGAGAAACAGGTCTGTTAACGTTTCGGTTTCTCTCTTTTTTTTAAATTATACCGGCAGCTCAGCAACACACTAACCGGTCACAGCAGCTCGGTTAAATGTTTTTTGAAGAAACCGTTACGCAGAAAAGCGTAAACTACCTGCTCGAGTTCGATTAACATGTAAATCTGTGATCCAGATAGAGAGAGAAAGCAGCTGAGCTGAATGACAATCCGGACTCCCTTAGAAAACCTGACGATTTAAGGTCTTTAACTCCAGACAGACTCTTTGGAAAATAGATATAACTCAACAAATAAAAGCGTTTGCAACCTGGAAGCACAGTTGTCATTTCGGCATGTTTATCCGCACAAATAACAATTAAAATATAAAGCTTTAGAGATGCTTTTCTAATCAATATTTTTCATTTGGTGCGATTGACAGCTAAGCTATGATTATCTATCGTGTCTCGTGAATAAAAGGCACGACAGGATTTGTTGGTTTATTTCACATATCAGCAGATAATATTGAAATATTTTCAAAGTAGCGCTTTTATTTTTTTTTTTCATGTTAGATCATGTAGAGGGAAGGTCAGTGGCAGAAAAGAATATTATACAGGACGAGCATGAGGGCGGCAATGACAGCAGTGAGGTGTGGATTAGGAATAACAGTTATTTCAGGTGGACGTGAGATTGCGTCAGGTATCAAACCACCGTGGAAATGATGACTGACAGGACACAGAGCAGGAGGTGGCAGATTTGAAGATTGTTGAGGGTGGGTTTTATTGTTGTTGTTTTTTGTTTGTTTGTTTTTTCTTGAGGGTATTTTTAAGAATGGCCAGATCAGAGGAACAGTCAGAGTTAGTTGTTAGAAGTGTTGTGATTCCTATACCAGCATCGGAAATACTAAGATTCTGCTAAACATAGGGTTGTCAAGCATTGTGAATGCACATAAATAAAAGTTTAAGTAAACATTTTTTTCTTTCAATTGTGGGCATTAATGTAAATTTCTGCTCATCGACACATGTCATTGTCTTTCTTCTCCAATTAATTGTGTGACCTAGACTAGAGGCTTATTTTTTAAAATTGGTAAGTAATTTGATATAATTTTTTTTTTAAATCCTTTGCAGTTTGCTTTAGATGACTGCTAAATGTTATCTGATCTTATTGTTACAGAGGAGTATTTAATTTTTGAATATTTTATATCTGTAATATAATATACATTCAAGGCTCGCGGGTCAAAACCGTCCCGCCACTTCATTTCATCTAGCCCAGAAGAGCATGTAAAAACAATCATAAACTTAGAACTGAAACTTTTCTGAGGACGTTTCAATGCAATGGTCCGTTTGATTCAGTTCTGACGTCAAAAAGTGGAATAACTGAGGTGGAGAACAGCTACTTTATGTCAGAAAATTATGATTTAGCACATGTTTGCAAAAGATTTTACAACCAAAAAAAATCTAAACTTGTGATTTTTGTAAAAGGTACGACAAAAATTTTTGATTTCAAGAAAAACAAAAAGTTGAAATTATATGAATTTTTCCAGTTGTTGGAATTTTATGTCAAAATATTGCAAAAAAACAATTGGAATTGCAACAGATATTGTGAAATTTCCTATTTTACAATAGAATCTTCTCTTTTATAAAAAAAAGTCATTTAAAAAAAAAAGAAAATTATGATTTTACAAGAAAAATTGTGATTTTAGTACAAAAGTCTAGATTTTATGCTAAAGCTTACGACTTTTGTGAAATTTCAGTATTTCAATTTCAATATTCTTTTTTAATGAAAAAATGTGATGTGATATTGTGAATTGGTGATGATGAGGCCCAGGATAAAATATAGTTTGAATCCCCCATCCCACCCCCATGCTAAGATATGATACATGTTTTGTGTATACCAGACAGATTTCTTGCAAAAATACTGGGCCATAAGATTTCATAATTCAACACATGACTGCATGAGCAGTCCCTGCCAGTCAGGGAATATTTGACATTATGGTTTCAGTTGGCCAGGTTGGGGAAACACACCTCACACTGTTCTCTATGAGACTGTGACTGAACATCTGTCATGTAAGCTAAAGGAAGAGCTGACAGTCAGATTTACGACAGACATTTTCACCGCTGACGTGACATCTGACTGAAAACATTCGATCCAGGTGGCAGAATCAGTATCCAAAAGGGAAAACTGGTGTCAGAACTCCTCCAGTTGGATGTCTCTGAGTAAATTCATTGGTCGAAGGATCCTGGAGGTGGAGCTGGCAGGAAGGAAGAGTAGAAATAAATTAATTATGTTTGTTTTATTCTGTTATGTTCTATTGCTTCTCCGTTGACATTAAATCAGAGCTGTGTGTCAGATACATCCAGCAAGGACAGGGACCCTAAAACCTCTAAAATGTTGGATCTTTCCGTGTTGCTGTTGCTGGATCTGAGAGGGATTAAGACACGTGCCAAATCTGGCCTACAGGCCAAATTTTATCTGGCCTGCAAGTGTGTTCAGAGACAAGATTTCAATGCAGCTGCCTGTTTGATTCATTTCTAACATCAAAAAGAGGAATAACTGAGGTGGAGAGCAGCTGGTTTATGTCAAAAAGTCAGGATTTACTAAACGTTTGCAAAATAAAATACAACAAAAGGTTCCTTTTTTTTAACCAGAGTGGTTGTAATTTTTTTTTTTTTTCGTAAGGTCAAAAAGTTGAAATTTTCAGCTTTATGACCGTTCTAATTTTGTAAAAAGAAGAAAGATAAAGAAATGTAATTTTAAGTTAAAAAGTCAATTTTTGTGGCATTTGTGATTGTGCTTGGTTGTTGGGAGGAAAAATAAGTCTGTCCTGCAAAATTATGCAATTTGATAACAAAATTTGCATTTAAAAAAAAAAAAACATATTTCTTTTTCTTGTAAAATCAGAAATATATAAGATCTCAGGACAAAAATCCCAAATCGCTGACAAAGATTTTAGTAATATATGAGATTTTATGACAAAAATTCACTTTTTAATGAAAAAAAAACAACAGCAAACAAACAAATTCTGATTATACATGAAGAATTTGTGATTTCAGTAGGCTACAAAAGCCTCAAGTTGCAAATTTTGTGAAATTTGAGTTTTTACGACAAAAATTCACTGTCATTATTATTATTGTTGTTGTTGTTGTTATCATTATTATTATTATTATTGTTATTATTATTGTTATTAGATCTAAGTCCAGGAACGAGCAGGACACCTGACAGTATAGCTAGTTGAGAAAATATGATATAATAGAGTAAAATAACAGAGTAACCGATCCTTTAATGGTAACCATGGTGATGATGTGGGCCAGGGACAGGAATGAGATTAAGATGATTTTAACTGCCAATGACTGGAAGAATATCTGGTGAAATCCACTCCCCATTGGAGTTTTACTTACATCACACGTGAAGAGAATCCGTTTACATTCAGCAGCAGTTAAAGGCATCTTTTCACATTAAAAGGAAATCTTAAATCTGTCAGTTCTTTCCAAAACAAGGAGGCAGATTTTAGATTATTCTAAGGTGCGTCTGCAGCCTCTCGACGTGCGTCCTCCTGTTTTCCCCAGCTGATGCTGCCTGCTCGGTAACTTTCTGCGAACCTTTTGCCCTCTTCTTTCTGCAGCTTTTGAGTTTGGCTTCTTGCTTCAGATAAGTGAGGAGGCCGCGCTGACGGTGGCCCTGAATGACTACCTCACCTCACGCAGCTACCTGGCCGGGTTCAGCCCCTCTCAGGCCGACCTGAAAGCCTTTAGGCTCCTCCACAGGCCCCCCGACCCTCAACATGCCCACGCTCTGCGCTGGTACAGACACATAGCCGCCCTGCAGCCGGACCTCACCACACAGAGCAGCAGTGAGTAGTCGGTCAAAGGCATGACGAGGCTAGATTGTGACTGAGGTTTGAGGTCCTACAGGGACCTCCAAGGCAGCTCCCTCTAATACGCCTGGACGCAGAGCCTTGTGTGCGGGCTGTTTGAATGATTTCAGCTTCACTTTCTGTGTCGGCTTGTGTATGTGAACCTGTGGTTGAGCTTCTGGGAGTGTCGGATTGTCACTGTTTGAACAACAGCGACAGCAGCTAGAGAAAACTGCACTGCAACACTAGCTCTGACTGCAAACATGTCACTTCCTCCTGATGTGCACCTGCCGTCCAAGAAACCTCACAAAACTCCATGTATGTAGAGATGTTCGTTCAGATTTAACAAGTTTGCCTTGTGTGCTGTCAGTGCCGTGTGTTTCAGTCACTTTAACATTCTTTCTTTTGTTTTCTGAGGAGCCTGCGAGAGTATCCTTTTAAATTACTTTATTTTCCTTATGTAGCTCCAATCTTTTAACACTTTGCAAGGAAGGTCCAATAAATATAAAGTCCAATTCAACCCGAATCTTATCGACCATCATTCCACGAATCTGCAACTGATCGCTATTTATGGAATCATGATAGATCCACAAGAAATAATAAATCTGTGAAAGAATAAGAGAATGAATGAACTTTAGGTGACAAAAAGTTGTATTTTTTTGAAAGGTTAGATCAGTAAACATGAAAATATTATCAAAACCTAAAAGATGGAACGGTGATCTTTTTCAGGTGTAGTCCCATCTTTCACTCATTCACAGCGAATATTTTCTCCACAAGACCCCACTGATCCTGAGTAGGACTGAAGTGGGTATAAAAATGAATAGAAAACTCATTTATTTGTTTATATGTTTCAGTTTCATTTCGGAATGCTGCTTTGTCCCGCTAGGGGGCGCTAGAGGTCAGTCTCTTCTCATTCTCTGTATCTATTTGTGAGATATGCTGCCTCCATGTGGCCAGAGTGTGTATTGCTACATCAAGTGGCTTTAAAGTGGACATTTCCAGACATTTCTCTCTTCTTGGGTACTTCTATGTTACTTTAGCAACCATCATACCTTCCAGCAGTTTAGTCATTGCTTTGGAACAATAAAGAAAAGTATTACGAGTCACGCTGCTTCCTTAAACAATATGGTGTTGTCGTAAGTGTCTTCTGATTGGTTGAATTTCTGTCATGAAAGGGCACAGTTCCCATCGCCGTCAGGAAGATGGCACTCCAAACCAAGTACGCGGACCTGTATATCATAGGTGTCAAACTTTATTTCATCCTGGGCCACATTATCACTATGGTTACAGTTAAAGGGACGGTTATCTTTTACTTTTACAACCAGCCATGTTGTCAGATTTCCAGCAAAAAAAAAAAAAAAAAAAAAAGAATTTTTGTCATAAAATCTCCAAATTCAGGAAATTGGTGACTTTCATTATAAGGCTTTTGATGTAAAATCATTCATTTTTCTTGTATAATCGCAAATTTGAAAATGCCAACTTTTTGTAACATGTTTCGTAAATTTAAATAGTAAATTTTATAATACATATTTTAATTCATAAAAAATTGAATTTTTGTTATAAAATCTCAAGTTTCAACAAAATTGTGACTTTCATCATAAAATTGAGACTTTTGTACAAAAATCCCAATTTCTTTGAGTCACAAATTTTAAAAATGCTTTACTGTCAATGTAAAAAAAAATTGTCAAAGAATTTTTTATCGTACAATAACAAATGTCACAAAATGGTAACTATTTGACTCAAAAGTACAATTATATTT
This sequence comes from Arrhamphus sclerolepis, assembly GCA_037176975.1. NCBI lineage: Eukaryota > Metazoa > Chordata > Actinopteri > Beloniformes > Hemiramphidae > Arrhamphus > Arrhamphus sclerolepis. Next base: position 4,325 of record JBAMYA010016687.1, on the reverse strand, counting down.
TAATTGAAAAGTATGAACTTTTTTTGCTACATTCTGACATAAAGTTACAACAGTCTTAAAATTACAAATTTTATATAATTTCAATTTCTTTGTCCTAAAAATCACATTTTTCTTGCTAGAAAAAAGCAAATTTTATAAAAACTACGAGGTTTAACAAAAGTTAACAATTTTCTGTTGTAAAATCGTTTTCAAATGTTTGCCAAAACCTGACTTTTTGCAAAAAACCAGCTGCTCTCCACCTCAGTTATTCTTCAGAGTGACGTCTGGAGAAATATCAGTTTCATTTTCATTCGAAGAAACATTTGATTATTTGTAGGTTGCGTCGTCTATCTCACAATTACTGAGTACTGCTTTGTGACGATATGTTGCTCATCAACAGTTGACATCAGGGCAGAGGAGGAACTCAGGAAAGCAGTGATGGAAGAAAAGACGAGAGTGACTGAAGACTAAATCTCGGACGCAACATTAAAGCACCAACTTAGACATTGCAAAAGTTCCTTTGTGCAGCTTTTCAGAAGCAAAAACAAAAGTCCTAATGCAGTAAAAACACATTATTTTCCATTTATTGGTTCATCTGTTTCATCATATATTTATATAAATGTCTTCAATTTAAATATTTAAATATGACGATGTGTGTTAGTAACACAGACCTGTAACTAGAAGTTTGAGGGTTCAGCCTTCAAGTGCCAATCTGTAGATTTTTTTTTTCAGGTGGGAGACAGTTCTTTTTTTTCTGCTTAGTAAATTAATAAAAAGCTCTGTTTGTTTTTTGTTTGTTTGTTTTCTAATTGCAGTGAAAGGGAAGCGGGTTCAGCCTCCGTGGTCTCCTCCAGCGGGAACTGATGTTCCACAGCTGAAGCTCTACAACAGCCTGACAAGAGTGAAGGTACGTTCAGACCAGTCAGCAACCATCCCCACTCCCTAAAACTGCAAATTGCCACTGACCTCCATGTTCAAAGGTCCAACTTTGTTGCAGAATTGGACATATTTACAGCTTGGTACATAAATTGTTTTTTTTTTTCTCAACTGTGTTTCCATATGATTTGACGTGCTTGACTGACAGCTTTTGAAGGAAATGCATCACTTTGAAACCTTCCAAGGTGTTTATCTTGTGGCAGGTTATTTCTGCAGATGATGATTGTGGGTTTTCTGACTGAAATTGAAAGTTGTTGTCTTTTACGTTACTGAGAAATTGACACTGGTGTGAAACCTCAGCTTTGGAACAACATTGTTCTGTTCTGTATCTCTGAAGACTGGTAATTATGTTAAACATCAGGCTCTTTATTAAGAAGTTATCAAATGCAGAGGCAATAATTACAGGAAATGTCAGCAACCACCAGGAAACATGCTCCTGTCCTGATATCAGAAGCTCCATCCATTTTATTTATTTATTTGACATTTTATTTTAATATTTTAAAGTCATGAGAAATTGACATACATTCATATTCAAAACTTCAAAACAGACTCCAGTTAGTTGAAATTCTGTGAAATTCTCTTCTACCTTATCAAATTATTTTCACACTTGACGCCAAGCGTCCGTTTCAGGAAGCAGGTTGTGTAGAAATTCTTGAAAGTGAATGAAACAGAACTGAAAGAAAAGTGGCCCGACTCATTAACCCTCAATACCAGCTGAAATGTTCCAGCCTCAGTTTATAAGGCCACAACGCTCTGGGGTCCGGAGCTGAATTGGAGTGGGTCCTGGCAGCTCCAGTTCAGCTCCAGTGTGGAGTTCCACAGGAAATGTATATTTACTTTGGGTAACTTTATAAAGTGAGGCTACAGCAGCTAACGATAGCCTGGCCTATGGGCTTTTACTTGATGGCTGCCTTCATTGTGGATAACGTAACATTTAATTCAACTATAAACAACACTTCAACAAGTACCACCCCCAGAAACCACCGAGACACAAAATGACTGGATCGGCTGCGTGCTGCACCTGTGACCCAGAACGGAGAAAACCACCACAAGCAGACACAGGTCCAGCGGCAACAGTAGTGTTAGCCTATGCTAAATGGCAAAACACAAACAAGCTAGTTCATGCTAAACTGCGATAGAAACACAAAAGTCATTATTTGAAAGAAGTTCAAATAATAACCTCCCTCATCTACTGATTCGCCACAGTCAGTAGGTACAGATCCCTCCATCAGAAGAGGCCTGCTGGCTAATCCTGCTGTGTTCAGTCTGAGCTTCTCAAAGCTGTCTGCCTCGAAGAAGTTTGCACACACAAGTAGATTGTTGCTGGAACATGGCCATCGAAAATTAAATAGAGCCACGCAGTTATTGGGTTCTCTTTGGCTGGGAGAAGATGTAAGTGCTTGTATTGTTCTTCGCAGCCCACAGCACAACACTTCATGAGTGACTTGCCTTTGCTTGTAGTCGTGGCACTTAGTGTTGGTGCTGTAAAAACAGCAAACCAAAAATGACAGCTCTTCTGCTAATCTAGTGGGTGAGGGCTTTAGGAGGGGCTGATAGGTGAGGGGTGGTGCCAGGGTCCAGGTTTCCCTGCACTGACATCACAATAGGGGAGAAATCCAAATGACTCATGATTCCTGAGTCGTTTAACTGATTCACAAAAAATGGATGGATGGTTTGTCTTCACACTTGGACTGTTAATAGGAGCAGGAGAGACCCAAATGGAAATAGAAAAGGATGTTAAAAGGTCCCCGTTAAAAGTTGATGATTTTAATTCTTTTGAAATAACTAGGAAATAACTCTAGGTATCCTGCTACCACATAGATGGCAGCATATTATCAGAAAGTTCCTGTACCATGACGTAAGATGCAAAGATGTGTGCCTCTAGTGGGACAAAGTGGTATTACAGGACATGCAAGACCTTCACTGCTCTTAAGCTTTTGTTGTCAGCACACAGGAGTGGTTTTCCTGCACAGAACTGCAGATGTTAACATCTGTATTTCTTCCCACGTTATCTTTTTTTTTAAAATTTACTCCAAAGTAGTTTTACTTTTATTTTTTTTAGCTTCCGATTCCATGAAGACCGTTCTTGATATTTATTTTAATCTCAGTATAAAATAATTTTGTAGCAACATTGAGTCACACTAATTTGATAGCCTTTGTTTATTTCTACAAACTATCACTGCGTTGATTGGATCAAACTGCGTTTATTTTTATTCATGGATGGTTTTTAGAGCAGAAAAGACCAACACCTAACAAGAAATAAATTTATCTGTAGCCTAAAATATTTTTTTTATGCTTGCTTGTTTCGTTTTGTGCTCCTTGTCCTGAACGTCTAAAACATGATTATGTTTTATTCCCATAAAAACCTGATAAACTTGAGAAACATTTGTTTTTTTATGTATTTGAAAAATTAAGAATAAAGGCTAAAAAAAAGCAGTAATTATATTTTTTGGAAAAACAAATCAGTTCAATAATGCTTTATGAATCCCTGAAGGGAAACCATATTTATCAACTTCTTTTGTCTGAGTAGTTTGTGTTTTCGGGTTTTAGGAGCTGTTTGTTCCTCAGAAGGGGAACAAGGTGACGTGGTACTGCTGCGGGCCGACAGTGTACGACGCCTCGCACATGGGACATGCCAGGTACCCGCTCAAACTGAGCACGAGCGGAGGAGCTCATATGGGATTATTACTGCTCATTACTGCAGATTATCACATGGATGTAATCTGTGTTCAGGTCCTACATTTCTTTTGATATCCTTCGGAGGATACTGAGGGACTACTTCAAGTACGACGTCCTCTACTGCATGAACATCACCGACATTGATGACAAAGTAAGAACGTTAAATTCGGCTTCTTTTTTTTTTACTTAGCTTTTAAATTTATTTTAATTCTATTTTTTTTCACTTTTGTTTTTACTTTTTGTTCAAATAAAATGAAATCGAAAGAAAAGCTTAAAAAAAAGAAGAAAGAAAAAGCTGCTTTTTTAAATAAATAAATAAATAAAAGAAACTTCACAGAAAGTTCCACATAAATTTGGAAATAAATTTTTCTGAGTCCTTTATCTTCAAATTCTAAATCATGTTTTAGGGATGTCAAATGAGGGATTGTTTTAACTTAAACAAAATCAATAAAATAAATTACTGAAAGGAAAATATCTTTGACATCATGGATTGTGTCTTTAAAATATTTTTTGTAATGGGGCACGGTGGCGCAGCGGGTAGCGTGATCGCCTCACAGCTTGAAGGTCCTGGGTTCAACTCCCACAAGGGGACGCTGTGTGTGTGTGTCTCTACATCATCAGCACAATCAGGGGTTGGCATGTTCTCCCTGTGTTCCCTCACAAAAACATGCACTAGTCCTGGGCCTTCACATTGCCTCCCCTGGCTGGCCGGGGCGCCTGAGGGAGCAGGG
>JBAMYA010016666.1:0-17079 GCA_037176975.1 Arrhamphus sclerolepis | reverse complement strand
GCAGCAGGAGGATAATCCTACTGACCTGTGACTACACAGAAAAGAAAAAAAAAAAAGGAAAAAAAAGAGTGTGCTTTTTTTCGGCAGAAGTACATTTTGTTTGTACTTAAAAAGTACTATAAACTATAAACTAATAACATTTTCGTGAACGCCAAACACACATAAATGCTCACATTTCATGGATGAAGCCCACTGATACTGTGGAACTGTACAAGTTGCACATTGCAACCAGATCTCAGTCTGCAGATTTTTTTTTTGTTACTTTTTGAATCTAACACAGTCTCCTTTAGCTGACCTATTTGCTTTTTCACGCCCAGAAAGTTTACTCAAGGACACAATGTAAAAGCAGCTGTTTTGTGAAATAAATGCAATGGGCCAGATGAAGTAAGTACAGTACAATACACATCTACACACAGTGTCATCATGCTCACGCAAAACTGTTGATGCATTATTGTACATCCTTTCTGGAAACAATTCTCTCTTGCTCTTATTATTTACCTCACATGCACACACACACACACACACACACACTTCTACCTCCTACTTTTCTGCATTTAGCATGGCTCATGGCATTCAGAAGAATGAGTAGTGCAATGAGTGGCATGTACCGCTTAACTTGGGCTTTGGTGTGTGTGTTTGATGTTAGTAGGGTTGATTCACACTCACTTACCCCCCGACGTCTGAAATCATACCACCCGCTACTTGACGAGCGCACATCGCACACTCTTAGACACACTCACACACACAAACACAAAGCTAATTACGAGCCTTCATTATTGTCGGATTATGCTGTTCAGCTCAGAGCTACCAGCTTTTCTTTATGGGTGCAAAGGAGCTAAGGACTCTTAAGTACGTTTAGCAGACTGCTGTTTTTACTTAAATAATGGATTTGTGCACAGAACTAACTAATGAAGCGGAGTACACGTGTACATCTTTTAATGAAAAGGATAGAATGAAAAGTTGTGCTGGCAGCAGGTTAAAAGGCAAGTCGGGGCATCAATTATCACTGTACCTTTTCCTCACACATTTACACACACAGATATGGTGGTGGAGCTAACACATAGTTGCAATCCAGACCAGCAAGAGCATTCACAGATCAGTGCCCTGCTCATGTAGACTTCAGCTGGGGATCAAACTGCTAATCCTGTTATTGATCCAGCACTGTCTTCTGAACTGCTGTGGGATGCCCATATGTTTCTTTCTTCCCTTTCCCAGCTATTCCAATTCCTGGTAAGGGCCACATGAAGCTAGATCAAATATTACTGTTAACAAGTACTGCACTGTTCGATTCAACTTTTGTTAAACCTGTCAGTTTATCGTATTTTTAAGAAAAGGTACGGAGAGTTAACCGGTGTGTGCTCTAGGCTTTAACTGCCTGGCTCTGGACATGTCACTCCAATAATACTGTAACAGACATAAACTGTCATAAAACCATCTCCATAAATCAATGTACATTATGTTGCCAAAGGTATTTGCTCACCTGCCTTGACTTGCATATGAACTTAAGTGACATCCCATTCCTAATCCATAGGGTTCAATATGACATCAGTCCATCCTTTACCGCTAAAACGGCTTCAACTCTTCTGGGAAGGCTGCCCACAAGGTTTTGGAGTGAGTTTATGGGAATTTGTTACCATTCTTCCAGAAGTACATTTGTGAGGTCACAGACTGATGTGGGACGAGAAGGCCAAAATGGAATTGTCCAGAATCTCTTGGTATCCTGAAGCATTCCGAGTTCTTTTCACTGGAACTAAGAGGCCAAGCACAGCTGCTGAAAAACAAGCCCACACCATAACCTCCACTTCACCAAACTTTACACTTGGCACAATACAGTCAGACAAGTACCATCAAACCCAGACTGGTCCATCAGATTTTCAGATGGAGAAGCACGAGTGGTCACTCCAGAAAAGGCGTCTCCACTGCTCTAGAGTCCAGTGGTGGTGTGTTTTACACCACGGCATCTGATGCTTTACGTTGCACTTGGTGATGTATGGCTTTGATGCAACTGCTCGGCCATGGAAACCCATTCCATGAAGCTCTCTACGCACTGTTCTTCAGCTAATCTGAAGGCCACATGAAGTTTGGAGGTCTGTAGCGACTGACTCTGCAGAAAGTTGGCAACCTCTGTCCACGTCAGCATCCACTGACCCCGCTCCGTCACTTTGTGTTGCCTACCACTTGGTGGCTGAGTTGCTGTCATTCCCAATCACTTCCACTTTGTTCTAATACCACTGACAGCTGACTGTGGAATATTTAGAACCAAGGTAATTTCATGACTGGACTTGTTGCAGAGGTGTCATCCTATCCCAGTACCATGCTGGAATTCACTGAGCTCCTGAGAGCGACCCAGTCTTTCACTAACTTTTGTAGAAACAGTTTGCATGCCTAGATGGAAGTGATTGGAACACCTGATTTCCATTATCTTGAAGGGTGAGAGAATACTTTTAGCAATATAGTGCATCTGTGAGCTAAATGTCTATTGAACCAAGGAAAGATCATGGATTATAGGTGTGTCCACCGATTTCTGGGTCAGCACTCATTCTGACTCCAACTAACATGCAGGAAGCTGAAAGTGTGTCTTTTGTGGCCCTTTGAAACCAGAAACCAGAAACCAGAAGCTAGAAAGTAAGTAATTTTCTGGTAGTTTAACTATGAATCAGCTGAACCCATGGTTTTTGTAACACTAAAGTAATTTAACTTTGAATGTAGTTGCCAATAAACTCAAAATGTTGGTTCAGGTTGTATCGAGTTAAAATGGAGCTAAGTTAGCCACTTAGCTGCAGCAACCCCTGTTATCTTAGCATGCCAGCAAAGTAATTCCTTTGCAAGGAAATAAGCATATACTGAAAAATTCAGATCAAATCCTGAAGAAGCCTTTCGGATGTGAGGTGAAATGTCTTTAAGATCCAAGAAGTCCAGTTGTGTTTATTGAGACTTTACTGAGAATCTACACCAACATATAGAAGATGTTGATCAGTGCTTTTTTTGTTTGTTATGCTTTTTCTCTGTCTTTTGAAGGACATGTCAGTGGAGTGGCCTTTTGTACACGTCACCCACCCGTCACCACTTTGTTATCTATGGGAGGGCAGGACCACAGCTCTGTGCCCTGGCAATCAAATTATATCTCACCCCCTCATGGTGTGTGACAGCAGCGGCTGTGATCGCACAAACATTTTCCGGAGTCCAGTCATATAGAGGAAGTCTGCTGACAGCATTTTCTAATGTTGTTGTTGTTGTTAAGATTATTCTCTTTGCCGGTGATGGATTGATGGCAGGTCTTCCAACATTTTCCCAACAAAGACCAAAAGCGATTGTACATTTTTTGTGTATCTATTTAGAGCCTCTCTCTTTTTTTGTAAAATTTGCATTCTTTATTTACATCAGAAATTTTAGAGATCATTTCTTCAGAATACATGCGTCTTACACTACTACATGTTTTTTTTTTTTTTTTACAAAATAATAATCATAAATAATATTTGGTTTAAGATTTTAAAGTCCCTGAAAGGATTTAATGGGATTTTAGTTTCATCAGCTTTCTTTTTGTTTGTTTGTTTTGTAATTCATACTGTCACAGTCAACATTTTAAACTTTTTTTTTTTTTTACATTTGTGCTCTTCTTTTATACCAAAAAATATTTTTTTAATTGTAAATCAGGGAACAACTTTGGACATTGTTGCAAACAAAGAAGCATGAAAGATATATATTTTCTGAGGTTTTTGGACATGCAAAACACATGCGAATATGTCCATAAAAAGGTTTGAAACACAGCTCGTAACAACTGTGCACTTGGTGATAGAAATCTGACAACAGTAAATAGTGGTTCAGATTCCCATGACTTTGATCTCACTCAGGGAGAGTTGAGCTTGTTGGGGATCTCCCACTCTGAATTCCATGAATGCATCATTGACGCCTCGAGCATGTTCAAATAAAATGACATCCTGCAGTGTTTCCAAAGTACTGGCCAAAGCTCATTTGCATCACATTTGCAAAACAAATCTAGCTCTTTGCTTTATCTTTTCACCTGCAGCATGTTTCTGACACATAAAGAGACATAGACACATTTTTGAGTGTGCTGCTGCTTGTATATTTTGATTTTTTTTATTTTTGTTTTAAATTATTATTACTATTGTTAGAAGAATTGAGCAGATTTAACAGATTACTGTGATTGTTCATAAAAGAGCATTCTTTATTTAATGGTTTTGTATTTTTCTGGTTATTCTTTTAACTAACACTACTGTTTACACTGAAACTTACAGTCATGCTAGAGATGTTTTGTACTATTAACATTTAAAACATATAAATATTTCATTATCATTGTCTCCATATATATATTTGAAAACTTTGTTCTGATGCAAGCTGATTAATTAGAAGGAAAGTCTTTTAAATTTTAAACTTTCAGGACAACAAAATGCTTAAAGCTACAAAATTATTAAATCACCACATAAAAATGTGTCACATATTTAACAAAATCAGCATGGTTGTACTTCTTGAGGTGTTTTACACCTGCCATATACCTGTACAATGGTGAAGGAAGGCATTTGGTGCATGTAGACCTGTGCACTTCCTTCAGTTGCTTCAGTTTTACCGCAGGCTGCCCCCAGGGCTAACACCCCTCCTCTTTCAGGACTTGCGTCCTGTTTGTTTAAGTCCCACCCAGGATGATCCTCTGCGTCTTGTCCTGTTGCAGACCTGTGTCGGATTGTGATTTTACTCTTACTCCACAGCAACAGTAAGGCCGTCTGCTGAAGCAGCAGGCCCAACAGTTGTGAGGGTGCACACTCGACCCCGCTACTTATTTGCCAACAAATTTTGCATAGAGACCTCAGATTTGTTTGTCAGACAGTAAGCCCTCATATGTACTCTCTTCCCTTCACCGACTTTGATTTTTTTTCACCAGTGGCATCATTTTAAGTAATGACATAGGCTGTTGCTCTTGAAACAAAATCCCATCTTTTAATTTGGGATTTGTCATTTATACATTCATCAAGCTTGGCCCTGAATCATGTGTTACATGATTTACATTAGTTAAGATGCCAATTAAGTACAGCAACAAAAACAATGCATTTTGCAGTAAAACAGCTTAACAAGACTGAAATATTCTAATTAATAGTTAATTGAACAATGCCTTTTAGACTCCAGATCAGGTGTCATGTCTTTGGCTTAAAAGGTGAAATAAAATATGTCTTAAGTATTTTAACTTTTACTTACATTTGTTGTGTATAGTATATTCTGACCTATGGATCCCATTGCAAGTGAGTTATTGAATTATATCACTGTGCCAGATGTTTACCCAACACACAGGCCTCTGTCCTGGTTTGTATGACTCTTCAGGACATACGCATGATGCAGTGATAGAGGTTTAATCATTTTTTCATGCCATTTAGCTAAAAAGTTGGATATATCTCAATAGATGCAAGCTTCATAAATTCTGACTAAGGAGTTCTTGTCAGATTTAAAAGCTGTACATGATGATCTGATTTGCCTTAAGCAGCTTTGCTAACAGGTTTGGTGTTTGAGGAAGGTGGTGAGCCGCAGTTTGTTTATTGTAAGGAAATCCAACAGGCTGGACGGGTGTGGTGACAGTTAACTAAGTCATCAATCCCTTTTCTGCGGGCAATTCATAATCCCTGGATCCCAGGAAAGCTCAATGCACTGCAAAGGCCAGGAAGCGAGAGGGCGTGTAGCCAAAATTCAACTTGGTCAAGAGGAGAGTTTGTGTGATTCTGATTTTCTTTTACTGAGATTATGGAGCTGATTTTGCCTCTCCAACAACAGCTGCCGATCACCAAACAGACAAACACACAGTATGTCAGAGCTGAATTTCCTTCTACTTGCTAGTTCATTCTCTGGACTGAACAGCTCTCTGTCCTGGATTTGCATGACATCCCAGGTGTGTCATTTGAATGCAGGATTACTCTATAACCCATTACTCTTGTCGTGTGAAAGATTTCTAACTGAGGTCACGGTTCAGAAATAATTCCATATCCTGCTTTGACAGGAATGTGACTCAGATAAACACCTGTAGAGGGAGAAAAAATGTTTTGACAGTGCCCATCTTCTACAAACACAGTGTATTTTACTTGAGAGCTGCAGGGCATAGGTTGTACTTTATTGTGACAGAAAAAAACAAAGGTTTTACATACTTTCTTCAACCTTTATTCTAGCATTTATAAACTCATATTCAACAAGTTACATAATTGAGGCTTTCCAATAAATTACAATTTAATCAGCTATTTATATCTTTGCAGTACATTTATGAAGTTAAACTACTGGAAGGATTCACATTCTCTTATTTCTGTACTGTACAGACTGTCTTACAATACACCACACATGTAGATTACATCAATTTATCATTTTAGTAGAGATCTATTATTTACAGACACCTGTGTTCTCACTTTGTCCTCACTTTATGCCATGCTGGCTCTCGTGGTGTCTGCGGAGATCCACCTTTCGCTGGAAGCCCTTTGAGCAAATGTCACACCCGAACGGCTTGAAGCCTGTGTGCTTCCTGCTGTGGGTTATAAGGTTGGAGCTTTGGCTGAATGCTTTGCCACAGACTTGGCATTTGTGGGGCTTTTCCCCTGTTAAAAAAAAAAAAGAAAGAAAGAAAGAATAAATAATTATAAATTCATACACAACCAGATCTCGTTCAGAGGACTCTCCTTCTTTTTTCTTGCTGTTTTTCAAAATCCAATTTGTTATCATGAAACACAGTGCCGTGAAAGTAAACTTTGTATTGATATCTTTGACTAAAGAATCGTGCCATTGTTCAGATTTGTCAACCATATGTTGAAAACAAACGCTAACTGCAAAAACTTCCTTTAACAGAGCTCCATGGTGAAGCAGGAAAACCAGGTATGCAAATCAAGGTGATATTTGTTTAAGCTTATTATTCTGATTTATCAGCAGTTATATTACTCCTGGAAACAATTTCTACATGCTGCACTTGGAAAGCATGAAACAGGAAGCTTGGACAACTTCAGCTATATACAAGTGTCATGAAAGTATGTATTTCCAGTAAAAATCAACGTTTACCTGTGTGGATGTATGTGTGTTTCTTCATGTCAGACTTCTGGTGGAACCTCTTCCCGCAGAACTGGCAGGGGTAAGGCCTCGTGTCGGAGTGGATGAGCAGGTGCGTGGAGAGAGTGGATGAGCGTTTGAAAGATTTCCCACACATCTTGCACTCAAAACTTTTTTCCTGGTTGAGGACAAAAGCAGGAGGAAGTTGCAACAACAATCATAAAAGTTGAGCATCAGAGTTCATTCCAGGCAGAAACTTTTCATTTGTCAATTATGATCTTCATCAGCAGGTGGGAATGAACCTTTACCCTCAGTCAGAACAGTCTTTTGTCTTCTCCCTCTGTGAGTCCGCAAACTTCATTTTTTAAATTTCTTCAAGCCCTTCACATTGAGATTATTTGTACTTCATTTCAGAGTCACTTACATACCTGAGAGTGGACATTCATGTGCTGCTCCAGGCTGACTGCATGGCCAAAGGTTTTTCTGCAGATGCTGCAGCCAAACGGTCTCATTCCGCTGTGCGATCTCCTAACGTGAACCTCCAGCCCATGAGATGTTGAGAACACCTGCAACACAGTTAGCTCATCAATGAAGGTTTCCAGAAAAAAAACAAAAGAAGTGTGAAATATTTCCAGCTATGCATTGACATGGATATACTTTGGGTTTGGACAGAAAGGTTTTGAAACACACTTTGTCACAGGTGATGCAGTGGTAGGTGGTGGAGTTCGGGGAGTAGTGTGTGCTGCAGTCCAGCGGCTGCTGCGGTGGACTGCGGCTGATGTGGCTGTCATACAGACTGCTGGCGTGCTGCAGCACCGTGGGGCTGAAACTCAGCTGACGGAGCTTGTAGGAGGAGGACAGCTGCTCCCAGGCATATGTTGGTTTGAAGTAAGGTGGATACTCAGCCATGTGAGGCTCTGTTGGGTTGCACATAAACAGAGATAGCAAGACAATGTTTTGCACCTTATAATAAAATATTTCAGGAAAAAAAAAGTAGACTCATTTGCATCTCTGAAAGTAACTCGAAGTCAAAGGTCTTTTGTTGGTGCGTCATTTTCAGCTTCCTTCCATCAATCTACAAAATACAGATCATGCACTCCAGTTTCCAACACAAGAATATACAGTTCTTTATGGATGGGCTAGCTCAATGCTAATGCTAACAATGCCAAATCATGGCTGCCGCAGGAGAGAAACTTATTCTGTCTTGTCTAACTAACATCCTACGCTAGTATTATATACAAATTCACCATATAGTGGAATAACTGAAAGAAGCTTGTTTTTAAAAGCCTGCTTGTAATTCACACTGTGCTAGTGAGCACTGGACACTAGCAGAGTGCATGTGTTCTCACTGAAATGCTCCAAACAAATTCAAATTTTTCAGTGCGCATTTGGGAAAAAACAAACGCAGAAAGAAGTCAGATTACGGAAGTTCCTTTTCGAACAAAAATTGACTGACGGACATCTCCTTTTTGGTGGCTATGTTGGTAGAAGATGAGTGAAAAGTGGGAAAAAAAGAAAAGAAGCAAAAAGATAACAAATAAGAAAATAACAAACCAGTTTATCTTGACAAGTTTACAACCAAAGCAAGATAGCATTTATGGGAGAAGCGCACTTTATGAAACCCACCACCTCTCCTGAGACACCTGATGTGTTTTCTTGTTCTGTTTTTGTTGTGAGTAGTAATTAATTGATTACACATCTTTGGAGTCAAACACAATTTACAAACTAATTGGTGAAGGACTTTCAAATCTTTATGCTGGCAAATTATTGTAACATGGTTTGAACAAAAGTATGTGGAGGCAAACGTGTCAACATTTCCCAACATATGTTTTTAGCATTTGTCTTGACCAGCTTGACTAAATAAACTCATGTGCGCATTAATAAGGGTAGAGGCAGCAGAAGTCAAGTAAAAACAACTATGTTTCAGTTCTTTTAGTCACAACATCATTTTGGAGAGGGGTTTCAAGAAAGTGCAGTGAACAAATAAAAGAACAAATGAAATGTAAAGTGGAACAGTAGTGCAGTCCTGAGGTTCCTTTTGTTTTCTTCCTTGATGTAGCTCAGAAAATAAAATATATCTTAATTGACTTGGTGCTGAAAAATGTAAAGTGTCTGTAATTTTTAGACTACGCAGCAAACTATCAATCTTCCTGAACTGAAAACAACAAAGAAGAAGTAGAAACCATTGACTGTAAATAACCATGGATAAGCCATCAGGTCATGTGACCCATAGATTTGTACAGAGAGCCTTTGAAGCTCATTTGTCATCAAACTGCTTGGCACCATGTTACAAAGAGGTGCGACAAAGCTGTCAAAGCCAGTGGCACAGCCAAGCACATCAAATGAATCTGGGCATCTGATTGGCCAGAAAGTACTTCCTGGATGAGCTTCAACCTGGAAGGATGATGGTTCGGTAGCAGCAAAATATATGAAAGGTCTGTCCCAATTCAGTGGCCGCATCCTTCGAAGGACCCGCCCTACGTAGGCCGCGTCCTCCGAAGGCCAGGTAGGCCGGAAGTCAGCAGCTGTGAATTGGGACGGTCTAGCCTTCAGATTTACCCCCGCCCTTACCCCGGCGTACATCCCCTAGCAACCGTGACAGCGCTGAACCGAAGAGAGAATGGAGATCGAAATTTTGTTAATTTTTTTTTTATTACTTTTTTAATTTTAGAACTACAACAGCGCCCACGAAGAGCTGGCTGTTCTGTTTTCTCAGTTTAATGAACGCTAATGAAAGCTTAATAAAAGCAGTAATAGCTACAGGACCATTGTACGAGCTCATTTGCTGTCTTGATAATTTCTGTCAAAATAAAATACAAAAAATGTCTACACATGTCTACAAACGTCTACGTCCTTCAAATCGGGGGAAAAGAAGGACTCATTTGTAGGCCGCATTTGAAGGACCCTTCGAATTGGGACAGCCTTCGGCGTGTCGCTGTGATGTAATCGGCCTTCAAATGCGGCCTTCGAAGGATGCAGCTGCTGGATTGGGACACAGCTGAAGACAAAGAAGAGTTAATCTGCCAAGTTGACCAGTCGCATTTGTTGCAGTTTTCCTAAACACAGTGCATAGAGCGGTGCACTTTAGGGACCAGCATAACTTCCCCTATTAGGTCAGTTACACCATGGTTGAAACAGAAGCATAAATCAGGCTTAAAAGGCACACCTGGTTTTTGACTCCACCCCCCCAAAACCAGCTTCAATGAACAGACCTGTAATTATATGACTGAAAAGGGAGCTGTTGTGCTTTATCTCTGAGGCATTATGACCAAATCATGTCATACTTATTCTATAACAACCTCAGTAAATTATGAGATGGAGAGAAAAAAAAAGAAAAGAAAAGACTCCTTTAAAGTAACTCACCAGTAAGGTAGTATGGCTGCGTAGGAGCCACAGGAGACGTGGTTGGCTCTGGGTGAACAGGTAGGGGACACTGAAGCTCTGCCTCCTTCTGCTGCAGTGAGCTGAAGTCTGCAGTGGAGCATTTCTCCTCTGACTGAGGCCTGTCTGATGAGGTGTCTGTGCTCTGAACCTCAGGTGAGACTTCTACAACTCCAAAAACAAATAAAACGGTGATTAATCCAAGCAAAACGTCCCGGTGTGATTACTCAGCAAGTAAACAGTCTTCATGAAAAAAATGTATTGTACTATATTGCTCAAACAGGATATATATGATTCAGCAACTCATCCCCACTGCTGTTTTTTTTCTTTTTAACTAAGACTTGCATAGCTATCGCACATCTTTAAATGTGTGGAAACAACACTGACAAGCGTAAAAATCTCCACTTTAGGCCAGTTGGATGACAGCAGCAGTAATTTTACGATCGTAGTCGTTTCCTCCGTCAAGTGTTCACACAAACTCAGAAGAAAGTGAAGTCTTACCAGCACAGATGGAGGCCTTCGGCTCGTCTGCATATGATCGATGAACATTAAAGGACGTGCACCTTTTGTTTTTCACCAGAAATGACCGCGGCATGATGATCCTAGAACATAGATGATGATGATGACGATAATAATAATAATAACAATAACAACAACAACAATAATAATAATAATAATAATAATAATTTCAATTAGTTTTAACTGTAGGGCGCGTATGTTATTAAAAAAATGAATAAAAGAGACAAAAACCTGTAACCTCGATACTCATGAATCTATAATTATATCATCCAAAATAGACTTCATTTTCTCTCTCTCTTTCAAAGTTAAATTTAGGCTCAGAATCAAACATAAAAACAGGTATCCTATAATAATGTTTTGTCTTGTTTTTTTTATACTAAAACATATTTAAGGCGTAATTTGAAATCATCTTACCACAAAAATGAAGGGAAAAAAACCTGTCACCGTTGACTTGAACTTACTACTTCTAAGTTTCAGTAAAGTTTTCCAGGCAGCAGACTGACCGTTAACCGAAGTTTCCTTTTTCCAAACCAGACGCGCTATAATGATAATTAATTCTTCCTCTTCTTCTCTGCAAGTCAGTTTGCTTCTTATTGCTTCGGAAAAATCCTTTCTTAAAAGTTAGAAAAGCAAAGCAGTGTAAAAGCATCACCCCTGCTGCTCTGCCTTTTTCTCCCCTCCCTGATTTTCAATCAGATAATTTCGCAGGAGAATCTGACTGTGGTTTCAGCCAATGAAAAAGCCACGCTGCAGGTGGAAATTTGCTTAGAAAAACACATGGCCTTTGGAACAGTTAAACAAAACACCCAGCACTCTGACAGGAAAAAAAATACCTCCACTGATGGGAGGAATATGTGTCTAAAATGTGTTTTAAAAAACAGCGTCATGCCTTAAACGAATGTTAATCCTTTTCTGCCTATGCGCCAATCTTGAAAATTGGGCTAATTTAAAAAAAAAAAACAACAACACTCAGGGGGGGAAAAAAAATCTATACATCTAAAATATTGAAACCCAGCAATATAATAAAGATTTCCAAGCCAAACATCCGACACAATTTTTCCATCTCTCAGTGTTTGATCTACTGGATTTACATGAAGTAAAGCTGTTTGGATGAGTTGTGTGCAGAACTTAACATCACGAAGCTGTCTCTCCTCCAAAGATACACACGCCAAACCAAAGATACACACACTAAACCAGTCCTGAAGGATAAATGTGACCACTGTGACCTGCTTTTATCGAAGTATAGGCCTGCATTCAGCTCTGCTGCCTGATCCATTTACTTCCAGCTTTGGCGTCACACCGATGAAGCTGAAGAGAAAGATACTCTCACAAAAAAATTGTATAATAATAATAACAACAACAATAATAATAATGATAATAATAATAACAATAATAGTAAGAAGAAATTCACAAGACAGTAAGACAATAAGTATTTGCATGAGGGAATAAGTGCATTTGCGACATCTTGTGGCGATGTGGCTCAATGCAACTTAACTGAAGGACTTGATTGATTGAAGACTGCTGGGGAGATGAGTGCAATCTAATTGAACTGAACTGAAATTAATTGGTTTGAATTACACTTTATTAATCCTCAAAGGGACTCAGGACTGCACTGGACTGTTGTGTTTGTCACCTGGCAACAACTGCAGAGATGATGTCACGTGGTTATGATGGGAGAATGGTCAAGCTCCTGCTTTTTGCTCTCCTTTTTTTCTCTCATGCCCAACATCCTGGATGTCTCATCTTCAGCTCATCTGCATTTGAGGACTTTTTCTGATCATTACTCGGTCTTTGGAAAGCTACTCTTCTGCTTCCACATGTAAACAACTTTCCGTTGTTAGTGTCTGCTCAGTATGACCATCATTGGTGGCATCATATCAGATTCTCTATAAACAATTTATAGATCTATCCAGTTTTTGGACTAGTTTAGGAGTAAATTTGATAGCGCATGGTTTCCAAGACATTTTGAAGTAAAATAAGGAGATAATTTTTCTCTCACTTTATTGACGGTTAATTGATGAAGTCAACTGCACTTCTGAGAGGCTGCAGGTTTGATGACCACTCCTGTTACTTTTTCTTCTTCTCCTTGATTTTTTGATTAATGAAACATGCATTAGACATTGAGTCATGGTGTACTGTGTGAGGAAGAACTGGTGAGAACATTCTCTTATACACAGGTTTAATAATGTTCTAATGTCTATCGAATAAACATGACTGGTTTAAGCAGGATAATGTAGGGAAAACAGTTGAGTATAGTTAATTTGATTTAAATGTTTTTTTGTGAATGAACACATGGACTTTCTTTAAGGTACATCAGATATTAATTTTATTACTCTCACCAAACGTTTTCAGGTCTGTGTCTGTCCAGTACTTGTTAATGGGCCAATGTGCTCGCTTCCAGGCAGAGGCCTAACAGGAGGATTCTGTTGCAGTTCTTTAACTGGCCACTAGGTGCTGGCTCCAAGACAGACTAAATGCTCCTGCATTCCTGTTAAAATGCCCAACCTTTCTGCAGACTGAAACAAACTTACAGCATTTTACAGATGTTTTGGTCTCTATATTTAGATTTCACATCCATGTCAAATGTACGGTGGGCGAATCACAATAATGTGTTGCAAACAATATTGCAAAATTGAAAATCTTTTGAAGTTTTTGAATTCAACATTCAACTTCAAAGTAGCCTACTGTGATTTTTTTCAGAGCTTCCTTGGATTGTTGCCTCACTCAAAGATGTTTATGAAATAAGGTTCAACTCATTACATCGTCAAGCCACTTCCCATGAACTGTTTGTTTCTACTTGCTCAGAAATGGTTAGAAAAGACTCAGTTATCATCAGAATATACATCTGCCTTATTTATTTTCTTTTTTTGTCAGGGACCATGTACAGTAAACATTAGACCACTTTGAGCCAAGGTTTAAATCCGATTAGCACCCTCAGTATAATCACCAAAGGACCAACTGGACCCTCACACGGTCAATGTCCTTTGATGCAGGTATAGTTCCTGTGTATTTTCATTACTGTCTTTTCCTACCTAAAAACAAAGAACAAATGACAGGGTTTGTTTGTGAATCGGAAACTGATTTTGGCACTGTGTTTTGGTGCCTTATCTGCATCTGTCTTCATCGACTTTGAATGGGGTGATGTCATCTATCGCTGAATAAATTGTTGGTTGGGTGTGTTGCGGTGGGTCCGATGCTTCTGTAGTTTTTAATCCCAATCAAAAGTCTAAGTTCTACTGAGGAAACCACCTCCATCTGTGAACAGGAATAATTTGTCTCTTACCAACAGACTGTCTTCTTCAGCTTTTACCTCCACCGTCACTTCTAATAGGAACCTTGACCTCCATCTGCTTTTTTCAGAAAACAGTCTTTATCTTCCACTGCAGGTCTTCTGCAATTGAACTTATTTTCTTGGTTGTAAAAGGCTGGTGCTAAATAAGAAATGTGCTTCAGTCTGCTTTTGTGTAACTGATCTCCTCGAGTAATGAATTTACACCAGTTTGGAGTCAGAAACTTCCAGATTAAAAGGCTCATTTCATGTGAAACCTCTGACATTCTCCTCTTTACTTTTCTCCCAGCAAATATCTATCTGCAGTCTTTACTTCCAACCAGCACCACCAAAACCTGCAGTCTCCACATCAACCTACAGGCTGTAGCAGACTTAGAGCAACTTTTGTTTCCTGTTTACGTTCCTCTACCAGACTTCTACCAAAGATCTTTACCAGTAACTTTGGACACTTGCAGCATCAACTTGGTAGTCCAAAGTTTATCATCCATCTTTTGATAAAACATATTTCATTTTGATCAGAAGAGCTGAGACACTCAAGCTAAATCCATCTGTCACAGAGAAAGAGGTGGGTCCACCCCTCACATGAGGTTAGTCCATCACTGGGTCCAATTCTGGCCTTTATCTTCTGATATGGAGTCTAACAGTCCCTTTTCACATCTGTTTTTGACTTCCTCCATCTTGTTCCCATCAGGTAGATACAGATCCAGCCTGTATGATCCAGTCCTCCACCTGCAGCTTCTTACGTCCACCATTTGTTTTTTAGACGTCAACCAGTTGCAGCTCCACTTACAGACTTTTGGGTCAAACCTCTAGTAATTTGCAGATCAGATGTGTATGTATGTATGTTTATTTATTGATTATCATCTCAAATATTCGTTGGTAGAGCTTCCTCTCTCTTATCATCTCAAAAACACTGTTTTTTTTGTTTTTTTTTCCATTTGTCTAATTGTTTTAAATTAGTTCTAAAAGCAGTCAGATGTCATGTGGGTGATCAGTGGTGCTCAGAAAGACCACAGCTGTGTCTACACTAATGGAAAACATTCCCCCAAGAGCTCAGGCTGTCATGATGTAGATGCAGAAACAAAAGCAAATAAATACTTGTTTCACATAGACTTTACATTCTTCAAATGTTCTAAATCCAAATAATCTTCACTTTGAGTCACAGTGAAACCAGGAATATTGCCAAATACATTCTAATGTTTGGTGTCTATATAATATGTCTCAGATTTTCTTTCTGCTCTTCCTCCAGACTTTGTTTGACTTCACAGACATCCCGCTGGACCAGAATCTGACCAAGACCTTTCCTCCACAACTCAGCGTCATAGACATTGATTCCTGCTGCCCTTTCTCCAGCTTCCAGCCCCACCAGCTCCTTCCTTTAGTGGACCATTTCACAGGACTTTAAACTCAAGCCAGCATGTCCCTCACTTTCTT
This sequence comes from Arrhamphus sclerolepis, assembly GCA_037176975.1. Lineage (NCBI taxonomy): Eukaryota > Metazoa > Chordata > Actinopteri > Beloniformes > Hemiramphidae > Arrhamphus > Arrhamphus sclerolepis. The sequence goes on along the minus strand of JBAMYA010016666.1, from coordinate 1,433 downwards.
CCTTATAAAAGTTCCACTTACTTGAGCCTTTCTCATTGTTCCACTAAGTATTCCAAGTATTTTAATGAAAGAAATACCCCAAATGAATGCCATTTCTAATCACTTTGTGGAGTATATTTTTCTTTTTCTTCGGATAACTTTCTGTTAATACATGGAAAGATTTACAATCAAGATGGATAATTGGGGTTTACTTCCTCTCACTATCAAAACAGTCTTAAATGTGTGAATTGTGGATGATCAATCAGCTCTGCTTCTTTTGCGTTGGATAATATACTTGAACCTTACTGGAAGTAACAAAAATAGTTCCATCAGTTTGATGTTCTAAAAAATAAGTAAAACGCTGACTGTAATAATGTTAAAATTCACACAGATGATCACATTTTAATCACAATTACACTCAACAGTGGATCCCAAGGACATGAATATCAGCTTCATTGGCCTGCACTACACTAAACCACCACCAGGTGTCAGGCTTGTGTGCTGTTTCACTTCAAGCAGACCTTCATCTGCTGTCATTGCTGCTTCATTAAAATTTCATCACTGGGTCCTTTTCTTTTCTATCTCTCTTTTTTTTTTTTAAATACAGACAAACAATCATACATGGAAAAATAATTTATTTGTCTGAACAACAACAATGGCAATGCTTTGCTATATACTGCAGGTCTAAATAAAGTATTTTCATTTAAAAGTGAGTCCTAATGTTTAATAGATATCTCTCATTTTGATAGTGGTTGTCCCTGTGGAAAATGGGGAGATCCTTCCTGCCTACAGCTTTGAATTGAATTGAACTGAATTGAATTTCACAACAAATATTTAAGACAAAGCTTATTGAACTTTCAAGTTAAACCTGCCAACAATCCATTTGTGATGATTTTTTTTTCTTGTCATGGGTCTCTGTAGCTGACACTTACTTGGTGGTAAATGCTATTTATTTAACATAACAAGGGCACCTTTTTGAAATCTGGGTCTTACTAAAACCTGCTGTTGTTTCTGGAAAGCACAGTTGGACTCCTTTAAAAGAAAAAAAAAAAAGAAAAAAAAAGAATAACATAAAAAATAAAAAGTGCAGCATTAGGTCCGTCACCAGTGTGGACAATAGTCAGTTGCCATCTGACTGAAGGTTGCGGGATCGTCATGCACTCATGTGTCCCTGGGCAGGACACTGAACCCCACATTACCCCCACTGACCCAGACAGTCCCAGGCCCAGATAAATGGGGGAGGGTTGAGTCAGGAAGGACATCTACCAAAGAATACATAAATTTATTTAAAAAAAAAAAAAAAGACCTATTCCAAATCAGTATGTGGAACATGGGCAGCTCGGTGGCTTGGTGGTCAGCACTGTTGCCTCACAAGAAAGCAAGAAGGTTCCTGGTTCGAGCCTCCACAGGGGCCTTTCTGTGTGGAGTTTGCATGTTCTCCCCGTGCTTGCGTG
>JBAMYA010016655.1:0-17081 GCA_037176975.1 Arrhamphus sclerolepis | reverse complement strand
CCCCCCCCCCCCCCCCCCCCCCCCCCCCCCCCCCCCCCCCCCCCCCCCCCCCCCCCCCCCCCCCCCCCCCCCCAAAGAACACAATTTTATGTGGCTTTGCTTTGTTGCAGGAATAGAAACGAGTCTTTTCTTTGTTTCAGGGTCAAATTTATCTGCATAGCAGAAAGACATTCGTGCTGTATGCTGAGCTTTTGGGCTCTTTATTTTGCAAATCATATTGTCATCGCCACTAGTGGTCAGTCAAGGTACTGCAACTACACATCTGTTTTTGCTGCATTCGCACGTACGTGCTGCGTGCATCGTCTGTGTCTCCATAGACTTTGAGAAATTTTCAACTTTCAACGCACGCATCCACCAGTCAGGTTGCGGCTGGTTTGGGGGGGTCTTTAGCGGCTCGTATCGGTCTGTGATCTGATCTCACGTCACGGGAATATGGAGATAAAATTAGTAATTGTGTTGTTCAGTTGTCTTGTTTTTTCTGATCAAAGTTTGTGGTCACGCAAAGACACAAGACTCAGAAATAAAGTGTGGAAGGCTCAAGCCGCTGCTCTTAAACGTAGCTAATGCTACATCACCTCGACGCAGCGAATCCCGTCCGGCAAGAGCTGACTTGTATCTGTTTCCTCTCATTCAGCTCACTGGTTACCTTTTCTGGAATTTCAGCCGCAGTTTGATTGTCTTTCTTGGTGGTCGTGGCGACAGCATCAACCCGAAGCGTCGAACTGCACCTGACCCCGCTTAGAGACAGAAGTTGTCCTGGTCTCGTAAGCTCTGTGGCGTAATGGACAGCGTGTTGACTGTCTAGGCGAGCACTGATGAAGTGATAAAAAGGTTGTGGGTTCAAGTCCCACCAGAGTCACTGATTGATAAGTTAGAGTTGCGTGGGCGTCTTTATCTGAGTACAGTTAACAAGTGAGTTGTGAGTTTCCCATGAAGCTGCTGCCACTGAGTCACTTTAGCAGATTTATTTGAGTGTCGGGAGTCTGGCTCCACTTTCTCTCAGAGCTGTGACTTCCTGTCACCAGAGCTGGGGGGAGGCCCGGTGGGTCGGACTGCAGCAAGCATCCACAGGCTCGGTAATGAGCCCTAATTACACACAGCCAGCACCATGCTGCTGTTATATGGGCTTCCATAGTTAGCATTCACACACACACACACACACACACACACACACACACACACACACACACACACACACACACATTTAGAAACAAAGAGCAGTTACATTTCTGCTCTGGATAAAACTCTGCAATTATCACAGAGGCAAACAGCACAAACACAGCCTGAGCACACAACGCTGGCTGGGAGACGCAAACACACACAAATATGATGCTTGTGCAGGAAGTTGTATGGTTTGAGGCGATAAAGTGTAGTGCAGAACAATGTTTCTGCTCTGACACAAACACACACCATAAAAGGCCAAAGCAGATCTGTTGATTATAACCATAGAAAAGAAGGAGGCAGAAAATAGCGAGAACGCCCAAGATAAGGCGAGATGGACGATAGAATAGAAACAGTGAGGAGGAGGAGGGAGGAGAGAAAGAAACGAGAGCTGTAGCTTGGTTTCTGGTCTCTGATTGGCTGATTTCTGAAGCCTCCCCGCTGTTACTGCTCCGATAATCAGGAATAATCGAAAGGCAGCCAGAAAGTCGGAGCAGAAAGAAGACGAAGCAGACGGCAAGAACAGAAAACAGAATGGAGCTGAGACAAGGCCAACCACAAGTCAGAAACGAGATCCTGGCTTTCATGTTGCTCTGTTCGGTCACGATGAACCCAGGATGTGTCGTTCAAAGTAATATTTTAGGGTTCTGCTGTCTTTGAAAGTCGGGATGACGAGACTCTGCTAGGTCTGCACTCGGCTCACGAGTCTGGAAACTGGAAACTAATTCCACCGGCCTGGCTGGGTGGTCATTCAAAGAATCACCTTCATCATCATCATCATCATAAGTTCACTTTACTTGTGTGGCGCTAATGAACAACAAAAGTAATCTAATTAACAGTCCAATTAAGTCAGTTTATATTCCATCCAGTTCATTGTAATTAATTCATAATCCACTTCATTTGTTCATATATTCAAAAGTCATGGAATTCCAATTAATAATAAATAAAGGAAATAATTAATGATAAATCTCTGATCCTGAACACCACAAGATTGCAGATTCCATTCCTTCTCACTTCGAGGATACCAAGTCATGAAGACTTTTATTTTGTCACTTTCATCCTGCAAATGTATTTTAGCTGTACAACAGTCAGGATGTGATTTAGGTTTCCACATTCTCCAGAATTCTCTCATGTATCTCAATATTTAATCGAGAGCACAGTTTCTTCCATGAATACCGTTGTGAACATAAATCAGAGCGTCATCTGCATGTAAACTGATGTTTGGATGAATCAACATATGGTAACGTTGAGTGGAAGCATGTAGGATGAAAAGAGCTGAGGTCCTCATTCAGACGGTTCATCCCAGAGCTGTCCAGAGCTGTCCAGAGATGTCCAGAAGGCTTCTTTTTCCACAGTAAAGTTCCAACGTACAAACCTGCGATACTGTAGTTTGGCTTCTTTTGCTGCAGTTATCCTCAGACCTTCAGCAGGGAAAATTCAAATCATTAGTTGGCTTTCAATCTAGAAGCTGATTTTTAAGGAAATGAGGTGGAAGTGAAGTCAGGAATGTAGAGTTCAGAGCTGTCAGCGATCCGATGGAGCCGACCATCGAAGGGAGTTCACTTATCTCTGGAGGAATGAATGTAAACACAAGGAAGCAGCGAGGATGTGTGCCAGAGGTCTCCTGGATGCGCCTCCACATCACCTCTTTGTATCATGAACGATGATGTGAGAAGACTTGCTTCCTGTCTTTGTGCGTGTCGACATGCCGCCTTATCCAACCTTCACTTTCACGCGTGATTAAAGCCTTCACTTCCCCACAGCTCCTCTCCCCTCCGTCATGTCTTTGAAGAGAATCTGAAGTCAGGGCAGGAATGATCAGTATTCGTACTAGCTGGAGACTTGGCAGCATCACTGCCTCCGATCAGGGCTGTTGAACAGGTAAAACGTTTGAGCACGTGGTGAAGAAAGATGGAAGTTCTGAACCTGTCAGGTCCCTGCCAGAAAAATCAGTCCTTCGAGGTTGTCAGATGACTGATTCTTCCATCTCTGAAAGATTTTATTGATCTTTGATTGCTGGAACTCCAGATGACAACTGCCTGAGACTGCTTTGGAGATTTGGCTTTGATGGATTACCTGAGGTTGTACGTGTGTGCCCAGAGGTTGGCATGGAAACAGATTTCTTCTTGGGAAACATTTGCACTTAAAGTACAGTTATAATGTTGTGGTGGTCGCGTGATCTCGACCTGAGACCTGAGGTGGCAGTTGAAGCGCTGCAGAACCCGAGCACCGCGCTCCTGTTGGCTGGGTGATCAGAACCGATTTCTGCATAAACCGTGAGCAGAGTGAAACCTCTTCATGAAAATGTTGTAGCTCTGAACTTTTCGAAGCTGCGAACAAGTCCACTCTTGCTTCTGATCACATGTAGAGCCACATTTGCTAGTCTCAGCAGTGTTTCTCGGGACTTCTGAGGGGCATTCAGGCAATGCTGGTGGTTTTGCTGGTGGGGGGTAGCTGAAAAAGGAGGCTCTAAAGGCACAAATGGGGAGTCGTGTTGGGGTTATGTGTGATTTAGTTGATGAAGATCTCTGTTGTGTTGCTTTGCTGACAGCTGTGATGTTTCTGACAATGAGTTGGAGAGCTTCAGCTTGGAGCTGGCTCCTCGGGAATTTGGATCTCTGAGTATCTGGGTCCAGTTCTAGACAAATGAGAGACTGGGTGTCCAACAGCGGAAGCTCGGCTGGAACTGGGTCATGTGACAGGACCATGATTCTGAGCACAACAACAGATCTACAGTTGAAAATCCACAAAAACCAACTGTTAAAACCCAGTGATCGTGTCATGATCACTTTAATGTATTGATTTATAGCTCCTATTTACGACCAGTCACCTCTGGGCGCTTTAGAAACCCAGAGCTTGACCCCCGAGCACATGGCAACACCATCAGTGGCAAAAAAAACTCCATCTGGGGAAGAAATCTGGACCAGAACCTGGTTCTTAGGGGGACCCTCCTTATGAAGACCAGCTGGGTAAGAAGGAGATGAGGAGAATTAGGACAGAGGAAAGGAAGGACAGAGGAGATGTACAATATATGGATTCAAAAATATATACAATATGCTATAAGAATATATGATATAAAATATATCAAATATATACATTGTAATATGCAAAGGTACATAATAATTATAAAATATTAATATCTATAGATATCTAATAAGTTCATGTGTATGTGTACATATATATGTATATGTATACATACATACATATATATATATACATATATGTGTATATACATATATATAAATATATACATATATATAAATATGCAAGGTTCCTGACTGCAGGCAAGCATCCCAGTTCCGTATTGAAGCATACGCGGAAATGCACTTTCTTGCAGTTCCTCCACTGACCACTAGATGCTGGCTCCAAAACAGAGCAATTTCCGATTGACCCCCATGAGAAAAGTGACAACTTTTAAGCAGAATTAAACACCTTTACAGCCTGGTACAAAGATCGATTTTTTCATCTTTGGCTGAATAATACATCCGTGAAAACTGTATGGGGAGTGAATTTGTTTGTACCACATCAGATAAATTTGTATCAAGCAACAAAGTTTTACTTAATTAGGGATGTGGTCTTTTGATTGATACATACGTCAGCGGCTAGCCCCTGGTCATCGTTTGAGCTCCTTAGAGCCCTAGCATGATTTAGCTATTTCGGTGAACTTGATAAGTGAATAAGTACGAAACCGGATTAATCCTTACTTTTAAGGCAATACGATTTACCTAATGTGCTATTAATGAAGAAACCATTTAAAAGTAATGTGCCTCAGATTTTTTGGGGAGTGAATTTTTTATTCGTTTTATGACGTAAATAAGTCTCAAAATATTGGATTCCTCCAATGGCCTGTACATGGATGAACAGAATTTTCTTAGCTTTGCTTAGCCATGCAGTTAGCATGGCTAAGCAAAGCTCCATCCTCAGATCCTCCCAGACAAGATCACAGCCAGTCACAGTGGTCTGTTAGTATGATTAACCAACACACAAGCACAAGAGAACATATTCTTTTTAATATAAAACCATGATCTACTAGTTTTTTTTCACAGCTCAGAAGTCAATATATTGCTAAGAACTAAGTAGCTAAAATGATGACGGCAATAGCGAGTTGACATAGTCAATGGGAGAGCCAATGACTAGCTGTCAGACAAACAACAGATGAATTTTGGCATTCTGATTTGTCAGTCTTATTGCTAACAATGGCTAACAGTTGCAACAGCTAGGTGATGTTTGGAAAGATTAAATTTTCAGATTTGTAACGTGGTCAACTTGGGCATGACATCAAGTTGTGACTTCTGACGTAAATGTTTTGTGTATGCTGCTCAGGGCTTTTACAATATTTGCTCCCAAATTACATTTTTAACACACAACTATCAAGCACTAAATTGAGGTTATAGTGCAATTAGTATACATACAAACACTTTTGTAATCATGTCACAAGAATGTAATGCAAGGTAAAAACAATGTGAGGCATTTGTGGAGGAATGGCCCATGGCACTGGTCCAACAGCCAAACAAGCACTTCCTGCTGTATTTGTCCTGAATGGGAGGAAGGAACCTCAACCCTTATCCTCAGGTGGCGCAGTGAGTGCATGTGTGTTGCAGTGAGAGAAAGAGAGACGCAAAGATATAATTTGATTTAGACAAAATACTGTACAAATCCCCGATAGAACAACTGAACTTAATGATTTCAGTATGAATCGACTTACACTTAGTGTTGAAGTACATATCTATCATTGAAAACCAATGATTTTACAGATGAAAGTGCACACTTACTTATTGAGCATAGGAAACTCAGAGCTCCAGCTTGTTTATTAAAGGTGGACTGATAATTCTAATGATCAAACAAACATACCAAATCTGCTGAATTACTGTTTGTAGTGAGGCCCTCTCTCTGAAGTTGTTTGCGGTTTCTAAGATCAATAGATTCTTTATTGGATTCATTATAGTGAAAGTCATCACTGCAAGGAAAGTGGGATAACTGGACATTATCATTCTTTTTAGGCAGCTAATTGATAGAAAGTGCTCCTAAGGTTTGCCATAAGGCGTTATTTGTTGGTGAACATCTAACTGTGATCTAATAAAATATAATGCTGTAGATTACATTACATTATTACTAGATAACATTACAACATTCCTTCTTCTTTCAGTATCATGTAGATCTGGCTAAGAGTGCTTTAAGGTTTGCCTACGGCATTACAAAAGAGGTGAATTAAATTTTAATTATAGTCTTCACAACATGAAAATAATTGAAGTTAGTGCGATAGTCAACAGCCACATTTTATACATTGTATTTCTTTGACAAAGAACAGTTGTTCATGGTAGTCAGATGTACATTCCCATTTGATGAAACTGTTAACCACATTCTCTGATTTACATCCCATTCAGAGGTGATGTCTCTCAGACTACAACAGAAGCTCAGTTTCCCCTAAAATATCAAAAATTAAATGTTCAAATGTGTCCAGTTGTGTTAACATTTCATTGACTACAAATGTGTTAGAACTCGTTCATCTGGAAGACGAGTTCAGAATCATCGTTCAGAAGCATCAATACGTCAGATTTCCAGAAATGGTTTTCTTCTACGGTTTACGATCAACGCATTTACCCGTAGAAGCTGAGCTTCCATTCACTTCAATGTGACTGAGTGGAACAGTTGTTTTCATTGCCTCCAAACATCACGGTCTCACGCTCAGCTTCTCTGGGGGTGAATGGAGCTGTGGGCGTGGCCTGGATGCTGAGCTTCATGATGATTGGAGGATCAGTCCAAAGGCTGGATCCCATTTTGATTGACAGCTTTTTTGAGATATAAACCTGCACTTCATCACTGGGAGCTCAGTCCCATCGTGGATTTTACAAGTGAAGTTGAAAGACTAACTGGAACCCTTGGCGTTTGCTTGCTGAAATTACTGGACCAATTCTATTATAATACACTCAAGGTATTTCCTTGTTTCAGTTTAACAGAGTTTCAACATTTCCTTCTTTCAGTTTAATACCATTTTGTTAGTTTGTTCACTGGGATAGGCTCCAGCAGACCCCTGTGACCCTGAAGGAAATAGCGAGTATAGATAATGGATGGATGGATAGTTTGTTCAATCCAACAGTCATACTGTTGGCTGATGTAAGCTGACATTGAGCTTCCCCTCTTTGAAAGACCAGCAGAGATAGTGCAATTTAAAAAAGAGGGACATTCTCAAAGAATGTTTATAGATCCCGAACTTTGTGTGGAAAGCAGAGCTGGAGTGGGAATCATTTCCAGCCCTGGAGTTTCATGCCTCAGACCGGCCCACTTTAGATCACAACTTATTATTAAAACCATGTAATTATAAGCTTACATGTTTACATGTTTCTACAATAGCACACTGTTGTGTAAAGTCTTGTAATTCAGTGTATTTTTCTAAAATATTTCCAGTTCACTGCAAGTGATGAGGGTGATAAGAAAAAAACGTACGTACATCCTGAGACTGAAGGAGAGCAAAGTAACCAAAACTATCAACAGACTCATCTTCATCGTTTCAGTCCTAACTGGTGGTTCAGGGTTCTGCTGCTGAGCTGCTGCCTCTGGAACCAGTCCTGACTGGACTCTGCTCTCCCTTTCACACTTCATCCAGGTTCCCCAGACTCTATCGTTTGGACATAGAAAGTGGTTATTCTGGAACTAATGCAGCTCACCAGTTCCTTCCACTGACAGGAGCATCTCCTCGTCACTACTATGTGACATCGCATCATACTATTATTAAAATTATATAACATTACGTTATATGCCACAACACCACACAATACATTGACTTGATGATTAATGAGATGGTGTGTTTTATTTTTTCTGGTGGGGAAGTTGACAAACTGTTGAAATGGTGGAAATGTGGCGGAGAGAGAGAAATGTCCAGTTGAAATGTCCAGATATCTCCGCGGATGCGCACAGATGCGCACAGATGCGTCGCTGTCAGCGCCGCGAGCTTGCAGAGATCTCACATTCACAATTATCATCAGGGGAGGACATTATCCAAATTTCCTCTTTCGCTCTCTCTCCGCTTTGCTCCTGCTTTACCTCCACGTCTTCTCTTCAACTCATCAGGGACTTGATGCTTCAGTCTGGGTATTTTTTGGCCTCTTGAAATCTGTATCAGCTTCTGCTGCTTGTAACCGACTCTTGTTGCTATGGTTACTCATCATAACAGGTGGTATTAAAAAAAGAAAATCTGAAAGTAACGAAGGAAATCCTTCACCTAGAACAGCATCCAAACCAGAATGCTTTTTTTTTTTTTTTTATAAAGAAATGAATATTATTAATGAAGAAGACCGCATAGAAATAACAAAGCTATCAACACGACAAAAAATGGATTAAAGACAAAAGAGCCCATGAAGATATAGAGAAGATAAAAGGTTTTCTTGAAGCAAGGAGAGAAAAATATGATTGTATAAATATAATTTGTCCATTGAAAAAAAAAAAAGTGTTTTAAGTGGGACAAATCTGTCAATTGTTGTAAAATACAAAACAGAAAAATCATCATAAGAGCCACAAGTACATCTGACTCTTTAAATAAAGTGAATGTATATCATGAATGTACTTGTCGTAAATGGGCGCTTTGTAAATAAACTGAATTAAATTGCATATTTTTGTGGCATTGTTCCTCATGCGCCTGATTTTTGTTTAAAAAAAGATGAGGGCCATCCTTGAATTGATCTCTAACAAGTCTCTAAAGTAGATATTATTCATCAGGATGTACAGACATGAAAAATCAGCCTCTTGTGATCTATTGGACAGCAGGGGACTCTGGGAAATCCATCTCTGTCAATCAGCTACTTTACATGGTAACAGTATTTCTGGTAATGGCCCATTTTTCACTCGATCTAATCTCATCATGTCTCCCATTTCCTCCCACCCTCTCCTGTCAGATGGACATTTAATGGCACTGACTGACCATCACTCAAATTAATGTGTATTATCCATAGAATCAAATCACTTTTTACAACCTCCCTGTCTCTCATTTGGTGTCAAAGATTTTCTGTTCTTGCAGAGATTGAAAGTGTTTCAAGATAAGTTGACATTCTGTCAGCAGGAGGAGACCCTCACCGCACTGAGGGTCCAGTTTAGGGACTTTTTAACCGTTTACTGTCCTGATATTTTATAACAAAAGTAATGAAATCGCTCCTCTACATTCTGTGAGGAGTAACTCGTGAAGAATTCAGACGCCAAGCATCCTTCATGCAGCTTGCAACACAACAAAGGAGGTTTTCAAAAGTAATTCAATTTTGAACTAGTTTTTTTTAAATATACATTATCAAAGTAATAAATTATTGTAGTGTGAGGTCAACTTTCTTCCTGCCGTGACCCCTCGGACTCTGTCCAGCGCTTCCTCCCTTCTTTTTGGTTGTGGTTATGTCTTGTTTTTGACAAAAGGGCAACAGATATTTTCTCAGAGGTTATTATTTTGCGGATTACACTTAAAATAAGGATTCAAATGATATATTTGAGTAAAACATAATTTATGCATGATTTATTAATCCACAATTATTTCAGGGATTATTGGGAATTCCTTTTGCAAAGACTCATGGGTGACCCAGTTAACATTACTATATTAATTCAAACTTAACAGATAATCAGACATTTAAAAAATACATTTAATTGGTTTTATAAGAAATCACATAGGTTGAATTTCAATTCAGTTACATAAAGTTTAATTTCAGCTTGGTTTTATTCCCACTACAAACCCTTCTGAAAAGTTATAAACATTCCTAAACTCTATTGAAAATTGCTACAAAAATAGTGTTCTTTGATGTTAAGCCGTGATAATACGTAGGATGAAGATTTTGTAAATTGTTGTGAAAACCCTAAATTTAAGAAAAGTTTGGACACGATTGGAAACGATTCTCGGATCTCATTTACGTGTATTTCATTCCCAACAGAAGAACGCACCAGATGTTGATGATGGGACACTTCATGGGGAATAGTAGACAGATAATAGACAGCAACGCATTTAAAAAAAAAAAAAAAGAACAAGACCACATTCAGCTTCAGCTTCAAAGTCCAAATGTTTGAGCTCTGTTACTTATTCTTGAAAAGGAAAAGCTTCTAGAACTTCTGTTCTTTTTTTCTTTTTTTTTACTTCTATTGCATCTTCTTTATTGATTTGTGAACAGAAGTAGCACCGCTTCTTTATGCTGTAGCCTGTAGAGATGTATGGTGGCATTACAGTGTCACACACATCCAAAGCAGAACATCTGGAAACCCAAAGCAGCTCAGCCAAATCAGTGTGGCAGATGTGTATGAAAATGCACATATAAAGCAGAAAGAGCGGCTAAAGACACACGCTCCTCGCTATAGATCCTGCCTCTGCGGGCCGTCCTCCATCTGCCGAGCCCTCAGTCCAGCTGCAGCCAGGAACCACAGCAGCATATGTCAGTGTTTGGGTTGGAGGAATGACTTGAGATGATTAGGTCCGCCTTTCATCTGCTCCTTTGATGAGTCTTCCTGGCTCTACAGCTGTGGAGGAGAAGGTGGATATCACCATCATCACCTCGTTCATGCATAAAGCTTAAAGTCTAAGCCCCATATATAACACACATGTCTCTCTATAAATGCAGAAACCTTTGTAGTTTTGTTTGAAGCATTCAGGGGCCTTTTCTTAACATGCAAACTATGTTGAACATAAAATGAGGGAGGCTCGGGTTTTTCAGTTTCAGGTAGTGACACACATTAGAAGATGCAGAAGTGCACGTGAGGTGTGAGAAAGTGTTTCCTGTCACTGTAGCTGACTCTGTGATCATAACCTGGTCTACTTCCTGTCTGTCTCTTTACCTTCATAAAACGGCTCTAACTTCATCCGTAATCACTAAAACAATCCACAAGTTGGAGACGTGGGAACAATGAAATCTGACTTTCTTGACTGAAGAGGCTCTAATGCTAGAACGGAGACGCATTTGCATCAGGAAAAACAGATTTTTCACTTTGAACAGATATTTTGATGAGCCTGATGATTTTTGATGGCCATTTTTTTGCAGTTGCATACACATGATCTTATTTATCTTGGCATCACAAATATCTCACATTATATGCCCTTAATTTGGGTTGTTTAATTCTTTATTTTTTTCTAATGTGAGTTTTCTTTAAGATGAACATAATTAGAGAGAGCTTCCCATCAAAAGGAAGGAAAAATGTTCATAAAGCGTTGATGACCACAGTGCAACGTGAGTCAGCTTGTTACATGTCTGAATTACCGGTTGTTTAGTCTTGTTTGACCTGATGGTGGGGACTTTGGGTTTGGGTCTCGCACCCAATCACTTTTCTATCAGTATTTTTCCATGAGCGCACAACTTGGGGAATAAATCTGCTCCAATCTTCTCAAGGGTGTAACTCATCAATAAAGCCTTCATAAAGTCACAACATCCAAGGCCTCGATGAAAGGCCAAGCTTGACAAATGCAATAAAGTACTTAGGTCTTCTTGTAATCCTCCACTTGAGGCTAACTGAGATCCACAGTCTCAGAGTACAGCCCTACTGGGCCGAGGAGCTCAACGCCATGATGAAAAGTACCATCTGATTTACTATCGTAGCTAATTGGAGCTCCGCTGTGTTAATTAAATCAAGGAGCCACCTGGCATGTGAAGGGTGTGTGTGTATGTGTGTGTGTGTGTGTGTGTGAGTGTGTGTCCTAATGGAGAAGAAAACTTTCAGTTTCAGTTTATGAAGACATTCCAGATAATAATCCAGCAGATTTTTTTAACTTTCTCCATCTGTATGAGCACATTGCCCCTTGTCTTGTTTATAAGCATCTCATGCCTGCTCATAAAACTGCTTTGGGGTCTCACACTCTCTGCAATAGGGATCATGTGAAAATGTCAGGCTCCCTTGTTAGAAATTCAAACAAGCAAAGAGGCAATTATGCTGTTTATGTTTTCACCATCTCTGACACAATTCTGCCAGGAGGGCCCTGCATTTTAATCCCACCATGAGAAACATGACATTCCTCGGCTGCTATGAGGCCTCACCAGGCCATCACAATGCCTCCTGTCCCAGACTTCAACCCCAAGCCCCCACCCAGCCCTTATCTCCCTCAATCACCTTTATCTTTCTCCACCCAGCTCTCACCTCCTCTTTCATTTCCGAGACAGTCTATTATTTGGGCAAAGCGGCAGCATGATGGTGGCTTCCGCTGGAGGGGGCAGAGCCGCATGCTGTCATCACTCCCAGGGCCATAATCAATAGTGTCAGCAATGGCGATGGCGGGAGGAGAACAGTGGATTGCTGCAGGGTCCTCAGAGATCATATTGAAGGGCTTTGTCTTCTCTCTGGCTCTCCCTTCAGTGCTGTTGAATTATTCTGCATGTATTTCCTCTGTCAGCCTTGTTTAACTGAGGGCTGTGCACAGGGAGGCAGTATGCGTATAAACGTAGTGGAGCTCCTGTTGAACGCCCTATAAACGGTTCAGTTGATCTGGTACATGCGCTACACAAGCATGCTGTCACAAATGTGAACTCCTACTATGGTTTCAGCTATATTCTATACTCCTGATATGCTCCTGATGAATGAAAATGTGCAACATTTTACCTTCTAATCATCCTTGTTACTCACTGACCCTCTTACAGTACTTAAAAAAAAAATACAACGTCATCTTAAGCAAGGAGCTTAATAATGTTTGCGTGGGAAGAGGATTTATTGCACACAATGTTTCGTGCTGCAGCAGACGTAAATCACAAGAAACGTGTGAGGGAAGTTCACACTTTGAAAATAATTCAAGTTACTATACTAAATCAGACAGCAGTAATAATGATCCATGAAGCTGAGCTCACATTTACTGCGAGTGAACCACCTCTGCAGAAAACGCTGACTTCAGTGTTCAGCTGAACATGCTCACGGAACAAAATATGATATCTGAGGTCCAGAGCAGATTTACAGAAGCTCCTTCATCCTTCATCTCCAGCAGACCTGACTACTGTGATGCTCTTTTATCTCCAGAAAGCTTCAGCTCATCCAGAACGCTGCTGCCAGAGTCCTAACAAGAACCAGAAGAACTGAACACACCACTGCTGGTCTGAGATCCATCCACTGGTTTCCAGTTACCTACTTTAAAGTGTTGTTAGTTTTGTGGTCACTGAATAATCTGGGGTCAGAATCCATCACTGATCTTCTAGTAGAATATAATAATATCTGCTTTTACTCATCTATTCCAAACATAATCTATGCTTTTGTATTTCTGCTGTATTATAAATAAAGTTCAGTGCAGAAAAAAACTCTGAAAACATTGAAGAAAATTTTCTTGATAAGTCAGATGAACTACCAAATATTCTTGCATCATAACATCTTAAAAATGCATTCTGTTATACAAAAACAAAGTTTTAACGTTCTTTTTTTACTCCTTTCTTCTGCTTGCTGATGTGAAATGCATTCTGGGACAGATTGCTCGTTTCCTCTGGATCGCTGGAGCACATCTGGGGGTTCCACCTGTACTTGAGTAGATGCTGACCTTTAACGGGAACAGCGATGCTTAGCGCACATCCTGAGAAATGGCGTGCGTTTTCTTTTTGCTGTTTGCGTAAATAGATGCAGAAGGGATATGCGAACATACACTTACAAGAAACTACTTAATGAGCACTTTACCGCCCGGCCAAACCCTCCACTCCACTCCATAATTGCAGTCCCTCTGAACATCTCCAGCTCTGACTGCAGCTCCGAGGGACCGTCTGCTGGCTGGAGATGAAGATGGGCTCTGTGTCTGAGTGCTTTGGGACGGCGGAGGGGCCCACGGCAGCTGCTCGTTGAGATTAGTGAGGGTACATGCTTTCACATCAGTCTCCACAAGTCTCCAATAACATCAGAAATAGTCACAATTTTGAGAAAAAGATGTTTCAGGCGCCTGAATAGTCACTAAAGTGGCTGCAGGAATTCACAAATCTGGAATTTGTACTATTTATACAAAGCTGGGTGGAGATGAAGATTAGGGTCTGTGATGTCACAGTTCTCGTTCAACCCTGAACCATTCCCTGAATGTTTTTTTTTAACCTAACGTTATCTTTGAATTTTTGAGTTGGGAAGAACTTCAAAATTCCAAAATATAAGCTGTCGAAAAATGAATAAATAGTTTCTCTCTCAGTCTGTTTCCTTTCTAAATAAACCTGCATTTGTTTGGCTTCGCTACAGGCAGATACTTCCAACAGAACCAGCTTCACAGAGACAGAAGCTCCTCTGCTCTGGTTCACACGTAGATAAACTTTTTATGCTAAATGAATGAAAGCATGGGAGGTCTCTGGAGTCAACAGGGAGCCCTCTTGGTTGTATTTTTCAGCACTTTGACGTGTCATTGAGCTGCTCTCTTGCCCTGATGGCAGCATGAGTGGTTTTGTAGAGGAATCTGTTCTCACGCAGGAAACCACGGAAAAAAAAACGACATCACTGTCAAGACATGGGGGAACCCCCAGAGGACCTGAACAGGATAAACCAGCAGGTCCTGCTCCTGGTAACCCGCCTGCCTGAAACCAGCCCAGCGTAGCAGGATGTGTTTAAAATATGCTCAACCTGCCTTGTAAAGTTAACAGATGGCAGGTCTTTGCCGTGGATTCATTACATTTCACTTGAAATGGTTCCTGATGGAGCTTCTCAGCTCTGTGTGGAATTCATCTCTGCAAGCCTTTACAAAACGATGGTAACCCATTGGCCCAGTAATGTGAGAAGTCAGCCGCCTCGACTCGTGACAGCTCAGTCAAGGTGTCTCTGGGCTTTCTGAGTCCTTTGCTGCTCGCTGGATGAGAGTCATGCACGAAAAGGCGTCTGATTATGTAGCTGCAGAGCAGAATAGCTTCACTTCTAGGAAAGTGGAACTTTCTGTTTTTAAAACAAAGATTTTCTCTTGCTTTTTTGCGGGGGCTAAGGAGAGCATGCAGGACAAGCAGCAAAGATGCAATTTCACAGCTGAGCACGCTCGCTTGGGTTTCCGCCATGAGCAGGGAAGGATTTCACACCTGAGGTAATAACATAGCGGCGGTAGAAGATGGGGTCGGACTTTTAACACTGCTGCCCTCTATTTCTCTTCATCAGAGAAAATGGTGTTGCCCTTTAGAAGGTGTTAAAGTACCACATGCTCTAAAATAGCAACATAATGTCTTACATTCACTTAAGCTCACTTGTGCTCGCCCATTCGCCATTATTCATCCGGTGAGATTCCCCTTCATAAGACCTTTCATGTTACTCTCGCTCTAAAAACGTGTATTATTCAAATTCATCATTTTCTAATGAGGTTTTATGATTTCTAATTTGTCCCTTTGCTGCAGTCTGGTTGGTCAACCTCATCTCGATTCTTTACTCCACATTTCCTAAAACCAGAATTTTACACCTAAAATTCAGCAGGCTGAAGTTTTCATTCTCATCTGCTTTTTATTACACTTCTTTTTTGTTTTTGATTTGTTTGGGGTTTCTTGTTTTTAATGGCATAACATTTTCCAGTCAAGAGCAAAGAGGGCGTGATGTACACTGCCTCGCCAAAAAGAAAAAGCATCTAACTGGAAAAGTTTTGAAGGTTTCAGGTGATTATTTAACCCCAACTGATCCCAAAGAGCTCTGCTTTCCTTCGAGGACCAAAAGATGTCTTCCTGCTGTTTCAGAGGGACCATGTTCGGTGTCACGCACACCTTGTTGGTGTGTTGTGTAATAAATATTAGAGCACTGCAAGTTTCAGGTTCATTTTCAAAGAGGAAATTATTCCCATCAACTCTGGTGTGATTGCATGTGGAACAGATTTATTTTGTTGTTGGGACTTTGTTCAGCCTACATACGACTTTTTTTTCTTGTGTTAAGTACAGCAGCGCTCTTGCAAAGGCAAATGTATCATCTTTCTAATGTGTACGTATGATTCAAATCCTTTTATTCTGCTATGATCCTTCATGTTTATATGATTAAGCCTCGTGTGTCTGGTCCAAGTCAGCAGGTTCTTGACTGTCACGTGGACCTATACAACAATTTTCCTGTCAAGATGTGGAGAAAATTCACATCAATATTTTCAGAATTAAGAAAGAATCTATTTCTGTACCACAGTTATCAACTTTTCCCCACTGTGTACATGTATGTGTATGTATAAGTATATATATATATTAATGATTAGTGACTGGCAAGAAAAAAGAAAAAAAAGTGTGATATATTTGCAGTTTAATCTCAGAAGATTTTCTTGTGCATAAGTGTCAGTGTTGTGAGTGTGTCCTTCACCAACCACCTTTGACCGTCTAAACAAGCTTTATTGACTCCAATAAACCCTGATTTTGTCTGAGAGGACTAAAATGACTGACAGTGGAACACAAAAGGACAGACGGAGACAAGAGAGAGAAGACAGACAATGTTGGATGTGGCGTACTGTTGTGTGAGTGTGTGTGTGTGTGTGTGTGTGTTAAGACAGTCCCAGCTAGAATTGTTAAAAACCTGATCTGTCCAAAACACTTTGGAAAGACCCTGGGAGATCCTGTACAAGTTAAACAACTTTTTTCTAAGTAAAAGTTCTCATGAGAAAATACTTTTTATTGTGAGAAAAGACCTGTAACTACGTCTGGGATGTGGACACACAAACCAGCCTCCTAAATGATGTGTTCATGTATCACAGCTTCGGTTTGACTCTGCAGTCCAAGCACTGCAAGTTAATTAAAAAACTATAAAACGAGTCCGATGCTTCTGTGAAGATTCCGTTTAAAGATTTTTCTGACTAGTACTGTAGAGTACTGTGGTGTGTGTTTGTGTGTGTGTGTGTGTAGTACTGTGGTGTGTGTTTGTGTGTGAGCTGTACTGTGGTGTGTGTGTGTGTGTGTGTGTGTGTGTGTGTGTAGTACTGTGGTGTGTGTGTGTGTGTGTGTGTGTGTGTGTGTGTGTGTGTGTGTGTGTGTGTGTGTGTGTTGTCCTTTTGTATATATAGATATCAAAAAAACACACCTCCACCCCCCCACCCCCCCCAC
>JBAMYA010016634.1:0-17083 GCA_037176975.1 Arrhamphus sclerolepis | reverse complement strand
ATAATAATAATAATAATAATAATAATAATAATAATAATAATAATAATAATAATAATAATAATAATAATAATAAAACATCATAGACAACCCTACTCAGACCACAACAGGAGACCCTCCCTGAACACAGCTGTAACCATCTACAAATAAGACTTAAATAATGACAACTACTGCTACAATTAATTATTTTAATTGAATTGAATACCTACACAGATACAGATGGTCTCTCGTAAACAGGTTGTTTCAGTGTTTAATTGGATGGTTTCATGATTTTTGTCCATTTTTGTGGAAAGCACAATTGCTGTTTTGTTCATTTCCAAATGAGTATAATTATTATTTCTACATTTGTGTCTAAGGTTGACAAAAAAGAAAAGTTCACAGAAAATAAGACACATGCCTTCCTTATATATAACAAATTGAACTTAATAAATAAAAAAAGAGAGCTAGTTTTCTAGTTTTTAAGTGAAGATTATATTCCATCCTTCCATAATCAATAGCAGCTTCTTCTTCTTCAGAGTCACAGAGGTCTGCTGGAGCCTGTCCCAGCTTGTTATGTACGGTGGCAAATAATGAAGAGAGCTTTTATTTAAATTATTATTTTCATACGTAAGGAAAGATCGTAAACAACCATGCACTGTGACTTGTTACTGGGAGCCGCTCTTCTTCTCCTCACAAACGTCGTAATTAGAGGAACAATAAACCTCCCCCACCGTGCTTATAGAATACAACTCAGCTCTTGAGGATTATACTGACAAACTTTGCATTAGTGGAGCGTTAACCCTCTGATGTGCATCATCTGTGGAAAAACTGAAACAATTATTATGGCAACTTAAATCATTTAGAGTATCAAACTATTTCTGTGTCTTTTGTTTTGGCTCAGTATGATTAAAAAATATATATCTATATATATATATATATATGTATATATATCTCAGTTTACATGATGTACTTTTCTGTATTATTAGCAATGTGTTTCAAACCTTTAACTTGATATTCCACTGGACTATAACATAAGTGCAAATAATACAAAACAATGTCCCTAGCCTATTGTTCCACACCTTTCTAGCCTGGGAAAAGTAATTTTTAGTTTTCAATATGTTGTTGGGAAAAAAACCAAAAGCAACTTTGATGATGGATACGTTTCTAAGTATTTAACTGGTCTTATTTCAGCAACACACAACTATGACTTCAGAAGAAAAAGGAAATGAAAGCATATTATGTTAAAACACACCAGGGTATACAGAGAAATGTACAAAGAAATGAGTCTGCCAGAGAAGAAATGCCAGCCCATGTTTCTGTGATTGCATCAGTAAATTTCCATTTCACGTGCCTCGACATCAGATGTTTATGTGGATGTATGCATAACTGCTCCTTTTCACTCCCTTGTTAGTTTGTACTCGCTGCTTGAGGGTTGTGAAAATCCATAAAATGTACCTAAACTAAATCTCCAGCTGATCTGGGGTTTGATCAGAGTCAGATTGAATCATGAGCTGTGATCTCACAGCAGCTTGATGGTGCACTCATTTTCTTCACTAGGAGCCCTGCATCTTCTCACATTTGTATTTATTTGCTATCTGTCCATCTGCTTCTTATATTTATAATTATTATAATATTATTATTATTTATTTATTTACCACAGGAATTGTTCAAACCCTTAAAATGATCAATCATCATTTATTTACTGGCAGTATTCACATCTACGTTGGAAACATGATTCAAGAAGTGCACAAAGTTTTGAAGTTAAATAAAGGTTCTTCTGCACGTCTGTATTCACTGGCTGCTTATTTGTTGATCATTCAGCCTTTAGCTTTGTTGTTGAATCTGTTTGCTTCTATTCGCTCTTAAATTATAAATAAACGTACGTAACATACGTCTCATAGGTTATATTGTTTATCTTTTTTATCTTACGTCTCCTTGTCCTCACCATGTGGTGGTCGGGTTATGTCTCTCCAGGACACTTTGTATCCAACCTACTTCATGTTTCTAAGGTCAAACCAGAAGTCGTGAGTGCTTTCTTGTCCTCCTCCAGACCTCCTCAACCTGCTTCTACTGTGCAGCGGCTTCTGACGTCTGATTGTCATGTGATCCACAACCTGGTCACTTGGGAGGACTGTGGACCTGAGGAGCATTAGTGGATTTCTTCTGGTCCATCTATGATAGCAGACATCTGGATCAGCCTGGTGGGCAGTCATGAACTGTCTGACGTCCAGCGTTGCCCAGCCCTTGTTCAAGGTGTTTTTTTCTAGATCTCAGACCTGTCAATATTCTGATCATGCTGGAGATCGACTGACTGTTGTTGTCTGGCCTGAAAATCTGCCCTCCTTTTGTTTTCAAGGTTTCTTCCCAAGAGGGAGTTTTTTCTTGCCACTGACGACGTTGCCATGTGCTCGGGGGTCAAGCTCTGGGTTTCTAAAACGCCTCGACATGACTTGCAGTAAATAGGCGTTATATAAATAAATTGAATTGAACTGAATTGAATTTTTTTGGGATTTTGCCTCGTCTGCTGTGTTTGGATTTGATCGTGTTTCAGTTTGGACTTTTCTTATTCTTGCCTGAAGCTGAAGGTTTTTTTTGCTGATCCGTTGTCACCTGTAAGAATACTCTCTCACATCCTTTACACTGTTGACAGAGACTCACCTGATTTCATCAACTACTCAATGAGAAAACTGACAGTTGCTGCCATATTTCTCATCTGGAAGTGACCTACCAGTGACCTACCAGTGATCCACCAGTGCTCGGAATCAGTTTGACAGTTTTCAATCTTGAATTGTTGCCTCCAGTTTATTTTTGACAGTTTCAGACGCTCTTTCTGTCTCTGGTTCCTGATAATGTTTTCCTCTGTCAAGTCTGTTGAACGCAGCGCTAAAATCTCACCTTTCACAATAAAAGGCTTCTCTGTACGTTTCCCATGCTCTTATAGTACAGTATAATTTTTTGTTTCATCTTTCTAAATAATACTTTTCTGGCTTATGAAGAGGTTCTTATCTTTTTATTCGTGTTCTTTCTGTGTTTCTTCATTACGTGGAACAACAACTTGCATTATTTACTTGTCCTGTTACCAAATATATATCTTATTTGTTATTGGGGAAACAAATGTCTCATTTTCACTGGGGTTCGTGTGTGAAATGCAAACAGATTAGAGAATAAATTGAGACCAGGAAAAGGCCTCCTAATGAGCACATTTTCACAAATTTATGGTTCCCATAAATCTCCATCACTGGCTGGTACAGCAGTTTCTCTTCGGTTGTAACATTTGCGCAAAATGATGAAAATTATTTCATGCATCCCTGAACAAAAAGGAGATGGTGTAGAAGATGGATGGACAGACACCTGGACGGATGCTGAGTAATTCAGAGATGCTTTTTCAGTGGTGAAGATGCAAACTGCATTGTTTGCTTCAGTTCAGTGATGCTATGGAGCTTCCATCATACTGGCCACTGGAGGAAGCACCTCCTCTTTTTCTGTCCATTTGTAGTGTCTTTCACACCTCCTAAACTCCAGACATGGAGATGACCATCAGTGCAACTGGGATTGGCTAGCAACAACCATTGAAATGGCTGATGGTTCCCGTAACCACAAGAATGCAAATTCTTTGAATACGTAATTTTAAATCAGCATAGAATTAACTTTAAAGTGCATATTAGGAGAGGCACTAGGAAGAAAAAAGAAGATTGCTACAATGATTTTTCTTTTAAAACTTTTACTGAGTTCTCAAATTGATATCAAGCATGGAAAAATAGCAAGATATTCTGGTTAAAAATGTGAATATATAAAGGAAGAAGATAATCCAATTTTATGAACAGATATTACCACACACCCCATGACAATTGGAAATATAGAACTAAGAGGCAGCAAATGATGACTCTTGGTAAAACAGAAGAAAAACAGCCATGTCTGTTTTGTTTTTAATTCTAAGCTGGTTATTTACACTCACATACTCACATGCTCAAGTAGAATCAGATAGGCTTATCAGCTTATGGCTGAATCTTTAATTAATGACATGCCTGTGCTTACTCCACATATGGTTGTGGAAGCTAATTATGCTCACAAACCCGTGCCCAACTTCAACAATGTTAAAACCACATGAACAGTTGCTTGTATAAGTTTGCGTGCTTGCATTGAACTTTGCCTTTCTCCTGTTTATACCATAGTACAATTTTGTTGCTGCTACTAAAAGCAATGCCTTGTTGATACATGCACCACTTAATAGCTTTGTTTGTGCTATTTAAGGTAGCAAATTTCCCGCTGCATTAAGCAAAAGAGAACAGAAACTAATGTTATCAGTGATGATGTCATGGATAAAAATGTGAGGCTGTTTTAGCGTATCTAATACCGCAAAACGTAATCACATTATGACATGATTCAGCACTGTGATCAAACAAACTATTAAAAGCCCAAACATCATTAAAACTACTGTGGCTCAATGATGATGCAACAGGAAAGACAAAGATTAAACAATGAAAGGATCACCTCACTGTGACAAGACCTCTCCCCCGCCAACATTGTATGAATGGCAATCACGTCTATATCTCCACCAGCAGGCTTCTAAGTGCTGTCAGGCGTATTTTCATAACGCCCACCTCCATTGTGCTATAATGGAACAGTATGTTGGTCTGCACATGCAGATGTACTCAAGAGGAAGGCTTTCTGGAGGCTTTTATTTTGGAAGCCAAATGAAAGTGGGTGAATGGCTTTTCATGTTGTTTTGAGTTCCTCCTGTCAGTTAACTGCAGTGTTACAAGGTAATCAAAGCCTTCTGATAACATCTACTTTTGAAATACCATATTTTTAATGTTACGCCCGACTCTAACCGCTTTACTTTGGGCTCACATGAGCTCAAGGAGTTTGAAAACAGGCAAAAACTTGCTTTAACAAACACATTATTGGTTAGGGTCTCGAGGCAAACTCCGGTGTGGACTGGCTTAGGGAGGAACACCGTGGACAGTCATTTTAATCAGAAGGAGCATGGATTTATTTATTTAGGTTGAATGAAAGTTGAAAAGTATCTGACCCTACTAATACCAGAACTTGCTAAATATAGTGTGTGTGTGTTGTATTTGTTTCCACGTCCCATTTCTGTGATTTACATCCAAACAAATGCTTTGTGGGGTAGACTGATAAATTACCAACTGAGTCTTTACCATGAAAGATATAACCACATGTTATTTATTGCTGCTGTTTTCTCATTCACAGTTGGCTCAAATCCTGAAGGTTAAGGTGGAAGCAACTGGAATTGTTCTCTTGCTGTTTGGCCACCCAAGGCACGTGTAAATTAGTCTCTTTTCCACCTTACAGTTGCATTCTACTAAAGCTTTTCTTATTAAAATGACCTATGAACTGGCTCAAACTGCCAGTATTTCTATAATATACCATGAAAACCGAAACTAGAATGTCCTGAATGGGGCTAAAATAAGCTTAACAATTTCAGCTTAACATTTAAAATGTCTTCTATTGCAATGCTCTGTTTTGGCAATATTTTATGATAGGCAGAAATGTAGAGGAAGACTTGTGTCTTTAATGAGAGTTATATTTGGAGCAGCTTGAGCTGGCCGCCATGTTGACATGAAAATTATAGCCTTATGTCACCAAACTGAAGGAAACTGCAGGGTGCTCAGTCAAGCTCTGGTATTATAATAATCAGTGGAGAAAGGTGCAGACATATGGGCTTGATGAAAAAACAAAACAAAACAAAAACATGTACCACGGGTACTGTTTTGTCCTTGTCTGCATGTACAGTAGTGCGCAGGAGCCCCCCAGGGACTTGTCAGCTTTGAGTCCGGATCATAAGTCCATTTTTCTGACTTCAGTATTTATTATTTTGATATGCTGCCTGGTCCTCTGTGGCTGCTGATGTTTTTAAAATGTTTTCTTGTCTTTTTTTGATGCAAAATCAGTCCTTCTCAAGGGTCTAAAGGATGACTTGAATGTTTGCGGAGCCCAAAGAAGTGTTTCCAGCTGCAGAGTCCATTGATTATCAAACAGAGAAAATGTAACTTCAGAGAAATTCATAATTAGATAGTTTAATTTCAAACCAGTGTGAGAGTTATAATCACTCCAATGTGTCCTGAGTCTTGCAGAGACTCCTTCAGGCCAGTCATTTCTGAAACATCTCACCTGACGTGCGCTTGAACCACCTCTGAAGTCCACTTCAATCCACAATCTGTCCCTTCACTACCTGTTTTTTCCACTCTGTTTTATTGCATTTCAATCTGCATATTAAATAATGTTTGCACAAATTAACCCCAGCTGTGTTATTTCTTGCCATACGCAACACTTAACACAATGCTAATTGTCAAGCTTTGTAATCTATTATTTGCCTATAATTATTTCTACGTCTTTAAACAGAAAAAGACTAAAGACAGAGGGTATGAATGTAAAAAACAAAAAAAGAAAGAAAGAAAGAAATGTGCCAGTGGTGATGTCCTTAGTTGAATATACAGCTAGTGTAACAAGAAATGCATGCACTTCTCTGTTGAACATGTTTAAGACTTTGCTATGGCTTTAGGCAGCTCTGATGCTGAAACCGACCCAGAAACTGAAGGCAGGACTTGTCACAGAATAATCAAAACCAGTTGTAGGGTCCTCGGACAGGAAAGCACAGAGCATATTTAAGAGATTTTGAAAGAAACGGACGGGAATATTATGTTTCATGAGCTAAAACACTCAAACCTAAACATGCAGGTTTACAGCTATAAGCAAAAGATCAAGCAGGACATGAATGGACAGAGCAGACTTTACTTTTTAAGAACACATATGTCCTCGATAAAGAAGAAGACGGTGCAGATAAAGAAGGCCTACTAAGTGCCAGGACTGTTCTGAAGCCCTGGAGCTGAATGAACAAAGAGGAACATTTGGTGAGTTTGAGAACTTAATGGGAAACACTGCACAACCTCTCAACCACACAACAATTACAAAAATGGTGTCTTCAGTGAGACGCTTCTTCAGGTTTGCTGCTTCAGACGGCGCTCAAGATCATTCATGCCTCCACTGAAAAACTCACTCAGTCACTGCCTGTTTTCTTCATTTATTTGTTCCTCTCATTATTATCAATTTATTATTCAGATTTCAAGAATGTAATTTTCATTTAGCAAGAGTATTGAGCTTGTGTTGACTTATCGGCCAATGCTTGAAACAAAATAGTACCGAATTCTGATTGGATGGATGTGTTTGGTCTTTTTTTCTTTTTTCCTTTTTAATAAAATGAATACAACTTGTGTCGAACATCGTTTGCATGCAATCATAATTGAAGGTTGTTCACTGATTCCTGCGGTCTGGATGCTGCTCTTCCGCAAGAAAAAATGGGAATGCTCAGAGTGGGAATCCATGTGACTTACAAATTTGATATATTCATGAATGTAACACTTTGATATTAAACTCCATCTATTAAAATAAAGCCTTGCCCCCAAGCAAACAAGGTTGCTATAGGTTCCAATTTAACAAAAGAGCTGGATCTCCAAGATGGACTGGTAGTCCTTGAGTCTCTGTACTTTAGCATTGTTGCTTGTGGGTCTTTGTCTTTAATTTCCCTGAGCTTTTCGAGCATGAAATAAAAGTGTGCTTTTGGTGGTTACAGCTTCTGCATGATTTAATTTGTGGGCCGTGGAGTGAAACAGAGTGACTGTCGTCGAGCGTCACATTATACCGTTGAAAACATTCATACCCCCACCTGGAGGAACCGATCTGTGGTAAGTGATCAGGCAGTCGCTCATTCACTGTCTGAGACATCCCAAACAACCTACAAGACAGTCATTATGCAAATCTGTTTCATGGAAATAGTTGACAGAGTTAGCAGACGTTAAAGTTTAGCCCTTAGACATAGAGGACAGGCAGGTCTGAAAGCTTGTCTGCACTGAGACTCATTATTAGGTTTTTCCTACTGTAGTATTCTTAAAATATTCTGGGGAAAAAGAAATCTTGTGTTTTCTCACATGAAAAATATGAGAGAACTCTGAAGCTGTGTTTGGCAACAGCAGCGGTGACATACACCCCTCTGCATGTTCATACCAATTACGCCTGTTACTTTATTTGACTGTTTAACTAAACAGTGTCCATCTCTGCACTGCCAGCCGACTCAATTAAAATGTTTGCTGTTGTGATAAAAATCTCAGGCTCCACCTGTGAGCTCTGATGGAGGGCCACATCCGGATCGCTATTCTGACACCAAAGACAAAGAGAAAGAAAGACGATTACAGTGCAAGAGGCCAAACTCTCAAGTACTCTACATGCAACTTGACCTCCACATTATAAAGGGAACTGCTGAGCTGAAGTTTCAAGTTCCTATGTGCTGCTTTAAACTTTTTGCATCATGTGATGCAGATGGCATTAAAAAACAAACAAAAAAACAAACAAACCTTAGAATATGAATACGAGGCAAACTTAGAATATGATGTTTGGAGTGTAGTGTAAATGTTGAGGAGCAGGTGTTATCATTGTTGATTACCAGTAACATGCGTTTCATGACGTCATGAAGCATTATTGCTAGTTTTGGCCGGCAGTGAACGCGAGTGTCTTCATGAAGACTTTTGACAGATGGGAAATTGCTTTGTCGGTCTGGTGCTGTTGATGGTAGGATGCTTTTTTTTTTTTTTTCTCACCAGAGCACTGATAATGATGACAAGTAATATTACGTGCCATAGAGAAAAATAACAGTCATGATAAATGTCACCAGAGAGACTCCCAGCAGTCACTTCTCAGACGTGGATGTTATTCTCAGAGGTCTGCTGGTACTTCACGGCTGGGAAAGTGTGTCACTTGCAAGTGTCGTGTTTTTTTTGGACTGTTCTAATATGAGGTCCTTCCACAACACTGTTTTGGTTTCTTAGTTGTATCTAAAAGGTTATTTATGGAAAAGAGCCACTGTTATATTGTATTACATTTACGGTTGTGCCTCTGTAACTGCACTCATTTATATGTTATTTGTGACATTTTAAGTGGTGAGTTTGTAATTCATCCAGTTTATGGAATAAATCTATTCAATGAAAATCAAACCAAACTGTTGTTGAATTATAATTCTGATTCATTGTCCTGCATGTATATCATTAAAGTCTATTAATATAATTTTCTACATTTAGTACTTTAGACACAGGGATGCTAAAATGAATAGTGCTGAAATAGAGTTGGATTAAAAAGTTAATAGTGATAAAATGATCAGAAAGCTTAATTTACCTTATTAGATAAAATTTCACTATCTTGCATCAACACACAAACGACTAAATGACCAAACATGATTTCAGTCCAAAACAATCATTTTTTTCTACTTTTCATGTGCATGGACCCCCCAGTTTAGTGAAGCTACAACTTGCTTATGTTGAATCTTAACATTAGGAACCAGGTAAATGGAGGCTACTGGTTTATCTTTGTCGTTCTCTATTTCTATTTCTACGTCTGCTTTTGTCCTTCAGAGAAGCTGCTGCATGTCTGTGGCCTCCTGGTTCACAGTTGCTCCGCTGTGCTCGTTCATACCTGCCAGCTGTTGTAGAAGAGGAGTCTGCGGCACACTGAGCAGACGCAGAGTGGCAGCTGAAGGTCAGCTGCCCCGTTCAACTTTCACTCAGAGTCGTGGCGCATAGACTAAAACCGACATGCTCACTTCAGCGAGATCTGCAATGGTTTTAATCTTAGCTGAGGCCTTCACTATTGTTCCAGAGGTAATAAAAAAGAGTCATAAAAAGCTCTCAGCAGCAGTGGTTGCACGAGCTAAAATGAATTTTCTATTATGAGTTGATGATTGAGGGAGAGCTGCTGAGGAAGCGGCCAGGCGTTAAATGAAGAGAGAGAGAGGAAAAAAGAAAAAAAAACTGACTAATTTAAAGAAAAGGCAAAGACCTAGATGATATTCAGTTTAGTCTTCATCACTAAACGAGGCTTCTCGTATGAATAACTCTGTTTTCAGGCTGTTTTAGAAGAAACATGTAGCCAGCTCAGGTGGTCCAAGAATTACAAAGAAATAAAACAAGTTATTCTTGGCCACTTGCCAAGTTTTTTGCATCAGAAGGCATGAACATGCTGTTAAGCAAATAATAATAATGATTATAATAATAATGATGATAATAATAATAATAATAATAATAATAATAATAACACTACAGGCATATGAAACAGTAATACTTACCACCAACAGTTTCAGAACAGATTTTTTTCCTTCAGTCTTAGTCTGCTTGGTCATCCAGTGTCATAGTTAGCTTTGTTCACAAAAACAACAACAATAACAACAACAAAACAACCATAAAGCATTGCTGATTTGTGCAATTCTGTTCCAGGCCCTGAAAAATAAACCGCGTCCATCCATCACTGGCTTCTTGGTCTTTAAGAAACTGCATACTGCTCTCACTGTCCTCTAAACCATTCTGGAAGCAAGAATAAAATATTTTGTCAGAAGCAGAAGCTGAGCCATCTTTCCTTGGTGCATGGTGGGCAACATTTTGTTTTTGGGGTCATTATACGCATCATATATTGTTGTCTCCTGTTGGCTGCGCTGGTGACATCAGGACGCAGATGTGAAGTTGTCCTCATGAACACGGACAGCTGCCTTCGTCTGTCCCGAATAAACCCCAAATAAACACAATGGAATTTGCATGTTTATGTTGCATAAAAATAAAAGAATACCCCATATAACCTGCATCTGTATTGTTTTTCCTCATGTACCCATCAGTGTACTGATGCAGTATATATGATGTCAATATGAGAACAGTGCACGCATGCAGAATGCCAAATCTCTCCAAGCCTTTGCTGAGTTGCCACTGCTGCTGCTTTTCTGACGCATGCCTCCCAGTTATAACTGTATGTAATTATCAAAAATCTCCAATTTATCCAAAAAAGAAAAAGAAAGTGCCTGACAAAGCAAAGCAGGAAGTTCCATGACTGTCTAAGTTCAGCAACAAAAAAAGCATCAAAATTAGAGTAGATTATCATTTCAAGAAGCATTTTTCCACTTTATTTGTCAAGTTTATAATTACACTTCAGTAATAAATCATTAAATGAGCGCTTAGAGATTATATGAAAAACACCTGCCATCTGTGGAGGCTGGGTCACTGTACAAAAAATAAAAAACAAACACATCCCAATTATTTTCCTCGGGTCAACGGGAATGATCCATTGCTTTTACTGCTAATTATCCAGACTTTGCAGTGCAGGTTATGTGGACTTGTGCCAAGTGTGTTTGTCCAGGAGGCAGCAGGTAGCTGCTATTATTCATCAGTGATGGCTGAGGTATAGTCTGATCACTGTATTCAAGACAGCTACTAACCAAAAAAGACCAGAAGCTGTTGTCACCTTTTCTAGATAGGAGAAGGGAAGGAAGAGGGATGCCATTATGGCTGCATTTCTGTTTTACTGCTAATTGTCTTTTAACCTTTTCATATATTATATGGTTCAGGTAGTAGTGACTTGTTTATTTTATAAAACTTTGTTCATCACTGGCTTGCGGCTAGCCTGTCTCTCTATATTGTGTTCTAATGTCAGCTAGATAAGCCTGTGGTATCAGCTGGCAGAGCGTGTTCATGTGCTCATGTGTTCATGTGCTCATTTCTTTTGGGAGCCTGGTTTTTGATGGAAGTTAGAAGGAAATTACTATGCGTATTGGCTGCATACTTTAATAACTCCTTATGTACATCATGTACTCGACCTTTAAAGGTTATTTACAAAGTATTTACTTGTGCTTAGCTCAAATCTTTTACTAAAGGGGCATGGTGTTAAATTCATGCTTTTTTTAAAAGTTATACACTGCACTCTCAGCCACTAAGGTGCCAGAGAAAATGCATGTAAAATGTTAAGAAAAAAATCTCTGCACACGCCCAGATGAAGGTCGTTTGACCCAAAGCTTGGAAGGGAAGTAAACACTTTTGAGCAGAGATTTTCTTTTCATAACGTTAAATTCATGCTTGAATGCTATTGAAACAGTGACTGGCCCCGTTATGCAAATAAGCTGCCGTAAATCATAAACTTTAGGCTGTGGATGGTTGAGGGAATAGATTCTCTAAACCTACATGCATTTATCTGAAATACCAGGGAAAAATGTTATTAGAACTGCTCAGTTATTAGAAAAGCTTAATTATTAGTTTACTGTGGAGACATATGTGGATTGTCTGCCAAAGAAGAAGGGAAAGAGTCTACAGATGATAGATGATGTCAATGTCCTTAAATGATTCATCTGAATCTGAGATAAGACAGACGGGGTGAACGTTGGTGCTCGTTAGGAGCAGCTAGGAGGTGGTCTAAGCACCTCCAGTGGTCTCTGGACAACAACAGGCGCTATATTAGAGTCTCTAAGAGTCTACAGAGTTAAAGGCTTTATTAAAAAAAGGACCTTAAATGTGGAGAGGGAGTCTGCCACCTGGACCGAGGCGGGAAGTTGATTCCAGAACAGAGGAGTTGATCGCTAAAGGCGCTGCCAAAATGTGAATATGGGTTTTGTTATGCATGATACAAGTCATGCATGCTGCACACGACAGTTCTGGTTGAAAAAACAAGCAAAAAATAAAGAGACAAATAAAGTACTTGATTCATGTTTGCAGAAATAAGAACATGTATAATGCTGAGTTGTTAAACATGCAGAAATGCACACACGCTTTGCAGGAAAGAGACCGGTTTTGCTGCCTGTATGTATCAGTCTCAGTTTACTCAATGCAGCAAGTACTCTTTTACCACCGGTTTACCATCAAAATCTGTCAACATGATTTCGTAAACAACATTAAAAAAAGCCAAAAAATGGGTTTTGTTTCTTCACTACTTGTTTGCATGAATCATCATCAACTCAACATTGGGAATGGTTACGACATGCTTCAGCGCTTACAGCTCTGCATCCTGCGTAAGGCCTCTGATACAAAGGGTTTTTTTTTTTGTCTTACCTTTTCAAATAAAAATCTTCCCTTAGGAAGCTTTAATTCGGTGCATGTAGATACAACAAACAAGTGTTCCTGAGAGGCGACGGGATGGAAAGAACATGAGAGAGAGGAGAGATGAGATGAGCCGTGAAGGGGATACAGGTGCACAAATGCCTCCCTCTGATTTCTAATTCTCTATCTGGAACAAACACATACACTCCAGTCGAGGAGCAGAGACCGTCCAGCTCAAGCTCCAGTGAAACGAAGCCCAAAAACCTGTGATAGATTTGTAGCCTGTCTGTTTGACAGACTGGAAGACAAGGTGATCACTCAGTGTCAAAGCTGCCCTGACTCAGTGTATAAACCACAGCAGCTGATGGACAAAGAAGTGTGTACGCAAACATAAAGACAAATCTGAGAATGATTTAACTCATGTTTACACAAAATTACAACATTTGTTAACTTCAAGCCAAAGCCCTTTTCAGGAGATCTTTATTCATAGCACAGTTCTCCTCTGGATGAACGCCAGTGGCAGGAATATAGAAGCAGTGTGATCATCCTGTTACAAACAAGAGGCCAAAAAGTGCATCAACTCAAATGAAGAACATGTTAAAGTTGTGAAAAAAGAAACAACAACCGATGATTTATCTGTAATGGATAAACACAGAGTTTGTATATTAGGTCATAGAGCTTTTCATGAAGAAGAAGGAGACACAGAGGTACTGATGGAGCATAGCATGTTTTAAAGCAGTGCATGAACCAAATACCATTCAATGCCAGATAATAAGGACATTTTCTTCTCTGTTAGAGAACTGTTAGACTGTTGAAACACTTGTGTATTGATGGTCTTTTATGATTTATAGCCTGGAAATAGGAAAGGGTTCACCCATGGTTTATGTGTCTTTGTTGGGGACTTTGAGTCTTTTGTCTTGTTAGTTTATACTCTAACATATTTAGCTACAAAAAAGGAAAAAAAAAGCTCATCCATTTTATTGCAGTTCTTCCACTGACCACCAGGTGCTGGCTCCAAAATAGAGCAAATCCCCATGTTAAAAGTGCCACCTTTGCAGCAGAATTAAACATATTTACAGCCTGATACAAATTTTGTTTTTCTTGTTTTCAGTCTGTGGTTACGTACATTCATGACAACTTTACAGGTGGTGAATTAGTTATTTATTTATTTATCTATTACCACATCAGATACATTTATATTAAGCAATAAAGCTGACTAATCAGATGTCCATAAGTCATTTGACGGCTTGATTGACAGCCATTGGCTCTGTTGTTGGCTTTGACAGTTAGCCATTGCTGTCATTGTTTTAGCTACTTACTGCTAATCATTTTCTTGACTTTTGAAATGTGACCAAAAAAAGAAGAGATCGTGGTCACATTTTAAAAAGATGTTTTCTTTTGCCTCCTTGGAGTTTACTAATAGACCACTGGATCTGAGGGGCAAGCAGCCATTTCATATGGTCACCAAAAAAAATTTCATAACTGCAGTCAATCATCACTACCGGGATGATTGACTGCAGCTCCTATAATAATTCCAGTTAAAAGAGTCACACACAGGTCCAATGCATGGAGATGTGGCTGAGAGACCCTTTATCCCAGCTGGCTAACTGCTCGCTCAGCTCCTTTGGCTGAGTCGAAGCCCGGAGCTCCTTCAGTCGAGTTCAACATTAGTAAAGCGCATCAGACCGGCAGCCCGCCTTATCTGAAGAAGCCGAGCTGCTCATGAAAAGTACTTTCATTGACCTCTAAGCAGGATTATGTAGGGTCCTGGTCCATCCCTACACATTAAAGCCCATGGTGGTCATTGGCTTCTGCTCTTGGAGGTTCTCAGCCACGGAGGTCTGCTGTGGGAACTTGCCTCTTGCCAAACCTTGGCCCAGCAGCACTTGTTTCTTTCCAGTAACAACACTTGAAATTAGGATGTGAGGACAAAATTGGATAAATGAATATAAAGTCATATAAATGATCATCCTGGATTATCAGACGTTAAGCCAGCCGAGCTAAAAGCAGCTAACTGGTGGTTGTGTTCCATCCAGCTTCCAGCATTGTTGGTACTGACTTTTTGCAACCTGGTGCCACGCAGTTTGTGGAAAAAATGGCTTCCAAAGCCCTCTGTACAAATCTATGGGTCATATGATGAGATAGCTCATCAGTAGTTATTTGCAGTTATTGGTTGGAATTTGGTTCAGCATTTTTACCTTTGTTTTTTTTTAAGTAACACAGCCATAATTGAGGCCTAAAAAACTTAGAACCTCCATCATTCTCGAGCCATCATTCTTCTTGAGAAAAACATGTCATAAGAATTACCTACGTCTTTCACAGCAATAATATATCTGAACTTTTCCCCTCGCCTCTCCTTTAATCACCTCATGAGCTCCTTGTGACCTCTTGAACTTCACTGAGTATAATACAGGAGTCTGAAGTTGAAGCAGCTGGTCTATTATCGTACAGACTCCAAAGGACACCTTGAGTGTATACGAAACTTGTCACAACCTTTAGCAAGTCCTGTAAGAGGTTATCAGTGTTTTTGCAGATTAAGACGGAGCACCTGATGCCAAGCATGAGACAGACCTAGAGATGGAGATCTTGGAATAAGATCGTGTTACACACATGCACACACACACAAGATATCACAGATACGTGTGTCACCTTGCGAGCACAAGGTCCAGGACTTGATACTTCTGTGATAAGGAGTGAGGATAAACTTTCAAACGCACATCACTGGAGATACCTCACTATCGAATGGACATAATATTACCATAGGTTGGGATGTCTGGGATGCTCTTGAGCCTGGTTGTATGTGTCTGGCGTATCTGGAACAGATCCTCTTTAAAAACCATTCATCCTCCACAACAGGATTGAACTCGCAGATCAATATATGTATACATAATCAATAAGACAAAAGTTTACAGTGTTTTCAAAAGTAATTGCTTTTTAAATTATTTCATCACAATTTGCAACAATTTATTCTTCCTCCTGACCTAAGAAAATAGTTATGATTGCATCATCATCCCATTAAGGTTCAGCAGTAATACGATTTATCATTATCAGTCTGTGCTTAAATGCTGTAGGTATTCCAGGCTGATGCGTTTGGTGTTTTCTCAGGTGAACAAGGTGCTCCAGCTGATAAACATGCCTGAGAGATAGCTTATCAAAGCAAAAACTGCATTCACTGTAAATTTGACAGCTCTTTTGCCTCAGGCATTCCCTCCAGTCATCATGCTTTCAAACAAACCTGAATGAAAACAGCTTGCAGGGGCAAACACAAAAGACAGGAACTGTATACACCCACATATTCAGGGTTATGAAGAATTTTTATTTTCACCCAAAGCAGTTTTACTCTGCAGCACTGAAGCCAGTGAAGTGATGCTTGGCCCACTCAGCTCTATTTCAGTGCCTGTAGTCATTTGTATGTGTGTGTCGATAACACAAGAATAGAAACTATTAACATTTTCCAAATGGAATCGTCTGCTTTGGCCCGGAGGTATTAAAATGCATCAAGGTACATTGAGATCCGACAACAGTTTCCATCACTAATCCCTTTAATATTCCTTTAATAAAAATGTGATTTGAATTAGACTGAGCAAAGCTCCTTTATGCTTAAAAATGTTTTGTTTAAGTTACTATTTACTTTAATTTGTAGCCATTCTGAACTGTGTGACCTAAAGATAGTTTTTCTTTGTCGACTGCTTTTCATTTGTTCTTTTCAGGCCCGCAGTGCCTTTCAATAAAATCTGGAAAAGTAAAGCTTTTAGCACAAAAAAACATTCTGGCATTCTGAGGACACCAAGCAATGAAGCATTACAGCTGTTGCTTTTGCCTATTCTTCCTGTAAGCGCACAAGTCTGTGAGTAGTCGCAGCAGAAGCGCCCTGCAGTGGCTAAGAAGCATCTCAGAAGCCTCTGGTAGATGGTTTCAGTTTATATACGAAAGATCGAGTTGGCAGGAAATCAGACGTGAGAATGGCAAACAGAAGCTGGCAAAGTTTCCAAATAAAACACCACCAGTGGCTCTGACTCGTGCCAACGTTATGGAAGCACAAAGAAAAAAGGACAAAGTATTCAGAGGGTTTTAGAAAAAAAATTGTACCATAAATGGGTCTATGTATAAGTCAAAAAGAACGTTCTTTTTAGAAAGCATCATTCTAGAAAGAACTAGAAAAGCACTCGGAGAGCACAGACCTCCACCAAGCAGCACAGTTCCCCCACATATTGTGACTTACACCTAAAAATAATATTCCTACATGTGCTTTA
>JBAMYA010016613.1:0-17084 GCA_037176975.1 Arrhamphus sclerolepis | reverse complement strand
GTCTGCTGGAGCCTATCCCAGCTCACTTCGGGCGAAAGGCAGGGGTACACCCTGGACAGGTCGCCAGTCCATTGCAGTTACTTGTATTCAGATAGAGTTAAAAAAAAAAAAATCCTATGGTTAAAAGCATAATCAGTGTATGGCATCAAGTTTGGGAAACTAGAGAATGTTCTAATCACAGATTCTTGATTATTTCTATTCTGTTCATTTACAGAATATAAAAAGCCTTTAAAGCTTTTAACAAATTAAATTTAGCTCTTTTAAAGGTAGCTCTGCTAAATGTTCGATCTCTCACCAACAATTCTTTCTTGATCAATGATTTTTTTTTTAATGAGCAATGTTTTAATGAGCAATGATTTTATGTTTTCAGTTGAAACCTGGTTAGACAATAGTACCAGTGTTCCAGTTCTCATTGAGTCAGCACCTCCAAACTTTAACTCACTGAATGTTTCTGGAACAGACAGGAAAGGTGGTGATGTTGCTGACGTATTTAAAGACTCATTTCACTGCAAACAGTTAAGATGTAGTGATTTTGAATTATTTGAATCTCTTTGTGTTGTGCTGAAAGGCAGCCCAAAAATCTTGTTGTGAATTGTCTGCAGACCTCCAAGGTTCTCTGCTAGTTTTAACAACTTCTCTGAGCTGCTTGCTGTTTATCACAACAGATTTCAACCATGTTGTCATTGTTGGTGATTTTAACATTCACATTGATAATCCCGCAGACAAAAACTGCCAGTGAATTCTTTTGATAACATAAGGACTGAGAAAGGACTGAGAAAAGAAACCAAACTTTTGATCTGCTTCAACATGTGAACGAGGCCACACATAAACGAGGACATATGCTGGATTTGGTAACTAGCAAGGCTGTTGATATTTCTAACACTGTTGTAAAGGATGTTGGTCTTTCTGACCACTTTCTTTGAAATGCCAGTTTCTCCAGATGCCCAAACTGAGTCAGTTTCTGTGAGGAAACGGTTTACAAATGAACAGACTGCTCAGCATTTTATGGAAGTCATGTCTACGTCAGTGAGCCCATGGTCTAAGTCTGCTGATGTGCTTCTTGAAAATTTTCAATCTAAAACACTTAAAATTTTTGATGTTATTGCCTCTGAAAAGGTAAAAGTATTGTCTGGTAAGCAGAAAGCACCGCTGTTGCAGATCAAAAGAGGGAATGCCGGAGTGTAAATGGAGGAAAAGCCATCTACTCATTCATGATGAAATCTTTACAGAAAGCCTTCATACTTACAACACCGTTATAAAAAAGGCTAGACCAGCCAGTTTTTCTGACATGATCAGCAGGAATATCAATAACAGTCAGCTGCTTTTTGCCACTGTTGAGAAACTAACTATCTGGGGGGATTCCATGGTGTACTGGCTAGAGAACTGGGCTGGCCACCAGAGGGTCCCCAGCTCAATCCCCAGCCAGCACCATTGATGTGGGCGGGCGGTGTACCGAACTAGTGCTTTCCCACATCCATGGATCCATGCCCCTGAGCAAGGCACCTGAAACCCCTCACCCGCTCCTGGGTGCCTCACCACAGTAGCCCACCACTCTGGGCCTGCTGAATGCAGAATGAGCTTGACTACTGTAATGCTCTTTTATCTGGTCTCCTCAAAAAGACAATCAGACATCTTCAGTTCATCTAGAATGCTGCTGCCAGAGTCGTAACAAGAACCAGAAAAACTGGACACATTACTGCTGTTCTCAGGTCCTTACGCTGGCTACCAGTTACCTACTGAATAGACTTTAAAGTGTTATTGTTAGTTCACAAATCATTTAATAATATGGGGCCAGAATCCATTACTGATCTTCCAGTAGAATATAAACCGGTAGAGCGCTGAGATCTTTAGGTAGTACTCAGCTAGTAGAAGCTCCAGTTAGGACCAAACTATCAAATATTTTCCAACTCTAGACACATTTAAGTTAAACTGAAAACTCTGTTTTCCCATTCTGGATTCAGATTTTACTGCTCTGATTTTTTCTCCGACTATTCTTTGTTCTCAGTCCTTTTTCTGTCTAATTGCACATTTAAAGTGTTATTTTTTTATTTTCCTCAACCAGACATCAATGAAAGAGTTTTCTGTTTTACAAAGCAAGGTAACTTCATTCTGAGAAAGAGGCCTAAATTAAGCTCATTTCAGAAATTGAGATAACTTGTTGTGGTGGCAACTTAGTCTGTGAACAAAACTTTGTCCAGAGCAGGTTTTATTCCACGTATAGTTTCTCTGTCTCCTTTATTTTTTTATTATTATACTTATTATTACTCTTATTAGTAGTAGCAATAGTATTTTAAATTAATTATTTTATAGATTAATTAATTGATTTAAGATTATTTGTTTTAATTAGTTGATTTTTATTTCATCATAATGTCTTTGTAAAGTACTTTGAGTTGCCTTTGTGTATGAAATGTGCCATACAAATAAACTTGCCTTACCTTACAGTATTTTCTTTTTCAAGTTAACAAAATAATTTCTTTGACTTTAAAAATCAAATCTAATCAATGATAGTCAGACATTATTTGTATAGTACTTGTCATATACAGCTGGCTAGGACAGGATTAAAATGGTTAAAAAAAAGAAAAAAAAAACACACAACCAGCTTGATCAAACTTCAAGGAAGAAGAAAAAGGAAAAAAAAACAAAAAACAGAACAACCTTCTGCTCAGTGCCAAAAAGATTACATCCCAGAATATTGCTTAGTAGGAATCATGAGGATGTCCTTATCTATTCAGCTCAGTGAATTCAGTGAGGTATGACCCAAAAATACTACTTACAAAAGTTAAATCAGCAGCAAGCTGTCTGCTAATGTCACTGGAGATGTTGGAGGATTGATGCTCAGTTGCTTCTCTGGGACGAGGGAGGGAAGTTCCCTCAAAGGTCATCCCTCCATCCCTGTCCTCCGGGACAACAGAACAGACAAAAGTGGGAGCCTGTCACAAAAGACCAAAGATAATGAAATTATTCTGGCTTTGATGAATAAGGCAGTCTCCAAAAGAGCAATTTTTTATGACTTCTTGCTGCCTAATACAACTTAATTTCACCAAAAAATCAAAACTAAACTAAAATAAATCAAACTTATTTGACAATATGTTATAAGGTGGTAGCAGGTAATGCGCTCAAATTACCTGGAGGCACCATGAATACAATGTCATTAGAAAAGTAACGTTTTGTTGTTATGGGTACAAAAATGTGCTTGATAGACTTTATTTGTGGAGGGGATATAGCTTGATTTGTTTAGCTGAAAAAGGGTATGGAGGCAGACTGCACAATAGTGGTTTTTAACCAACAGATACGAGTTAAACTCCTGGAAAGAAACTATAAAGTATTACATGTTGTTGGGCTACTATGACTTTCACCTTTTCTTTCTCTTCTTTTCTTTTTTCTAAGATTTTGTTGGCTCTAGTGGCCTTTGTTAACAGTTCAGAGACAGGCAGGTGGGGCAGAGAGAGAGAACAGGGGACGACATGCAGCAAAGGGTTGCAAGCTGGGACTGGGACTCACAACTGCTGCGGAGGACAAGGCCTCTGCTCATGGGTTGCCTGCTTTAACCACTAGGCTACGCAGAAGTCCTTTATGAATTTCACCTTCAACCCTTGTTTGGTTAGGGATATGCAAATCGTTACTGGCTTTCAACCAGTAATATTTAGGATAAAGGAAAATGAGCCACAAGTGATCAGGGCTAAAACCTGGGAGGAACTGCAGTCTTAGATTTTACCTCCCCAGTCCCCTCAGCTGTTGTTTCCATTACAGTGCTGGACTGAAACTGAGGGATTCATTGACTTAGTAAATTGACACTGTGCACCATTTAGTGGCATTAATACTCCACTTTTGCTGTTCAAACAGACATCAATGACATCCTCCCCTTAAAGCTGAAACAGGTTTAATTTCATCAATTGATATATACAATTTGAAGATGTCTGAACAATGACAGATCATTTCATCGATTGAGGAGTCTGCTCTGGTTTACATTTGCATCGGGAAATTATACTGAAGACTCAGATATAAAGTCTGGTCTACCCTGGTGAGTTTTCTAAGAACATCAGGTCTACTGGTTTTCTGCACAGTTACATAACATATATCCTTGATCTAATCCTTCCATGCATCACAAATATAACCCATCATATGCTGATGTGCTGTTATGATATTTATTCATTTGCAAATGCAATTTTCCTTTGTAATGATGGGGATGCTGAGCGTTTTAGAAAGGAAACAATACACAGTGATTACTCAGTAGCTATACCCTGGTCACCAATTTCACTGCATTTTGGGTAGCTAACACTAAATTGTGTTTTAGTTGACATCACTAATGATTTTAATTAACGTTTTTAAAAGCAACATACTTCCATTTCTGTGAGAATAGAAATTTTCTCAAACGATTCCCTAATGCAACCGGATGTAATAATGGCACCTAAACTCCAGTGGTAGCTCCTTCAGTTATTTAAGTGTTTAAAATGATTACAACCAAGCCTGTTATGCTCAAGTTACCTGTCTGAACTATGTTTTTAGATTTCATGTTCAGCTGCTTCAAAGTTGTTGTTATTTCACCAGCAAGATTTCAATTACTTGAAACATTAATCTGAGGCATAACATACCTACAGTTACATTGCCAAGGTGAATGATGGTAATGGAGCTCCACTGATGATGTTTTTGTTTTTAAACTCATTTATACTCATAGTTGACAGAACTAACTTTGAACCCTTTGAACCCCAGATTTCGAACTGAAAACTCCACTTTTCTTAACTCTGGGTTTGTTGAACCTCCTTTCTGAAACAGACGCTTGAGATTATTGCCACCTTTTTGTTTTTGTGTTTGCATACATGGCAATCGTGGCAATGCATGAGAAAAGAAAACTAGAACATGACATTGAGACACCTCCTGCTTACAGATTATCCAATCAATAGGCTACCGATTCAACACGGCCTCCTACCCAGCAGTTTTTCAGGACCGTGGTGATGTGCTAACCCAAGGCAGGGACTGCCCTGTAGAAGTATGGACCCAGACTCTTGCTAATAGAGCTCCCCCAAAAAAACAAAAACAAACAAACAAACAAAAAACAAAACAAAAAAACAACAACAAAACAACTAAGATGTATTTAATCTGGAACACTCAAAATACCAAAATAAAAGTGTATCTCATAAAATGAATGAAATGCTTTAAATGAATGTCCAGTCTCTTAATTTTCTTCTGAAAAGTGTTCATTTATCTGCTGCGCAAAAGAAGAATCAGAGAATAGAATTACATCTCAATTCAAGCTTTTATTAATCTCATGCACAATATTTTTCCAGCCGGAGGTCCACTAAACAGCAACTTGCGATGGTAGGAAGTGAACACAGGACAGTGATTTTCTCTTTGTACCCAAAAAGGAGGGGTTCTGTGTGTAAGTCTCTGCCTTATTTGGTAAAGCCGGATTGTGAGAAAGACTTGTTAACCTGTCAATGTTTTGAGGTATCTGTTCTTGTGCATTGCTTTACCTATACAATGAGAGACTCAAATCAGCAACTTTAAAAGTCTAAAGCAGCAGGACTGAAGAAAAACAGGAATGTGAAAAGCCACCCCAAAATATGTGTAATCTCTAAATTTAAACCATTTGATTAAATCCTAACAAATCTCTTCATGGAAGCTATAGTTTTTCTCTCTGCATCATGTGCCATGAGCAAGTCTTCTCATTTCCTTGAGGCCAGACTGGTCTAATACAGCCTTCTTTTTACAAAGGTGAAGAATAGACTGGTGCGTCTAAGCTGCCTCTCGTGTCAGTTTCAGAGCAGTGTATTAGCATTAGGTACTTTTATTGTAACATAACAGGGAGTTTTTCTTTTCTTGGTCTTACTAACATAAGGACTGAGAAAAGAAACCAACGAACACATTGCCAGTAATTTTATTGATGACAACGTTTTCAGAGATGCAACCTGACCTTGTTCTTGCTCTTTCTGGGACAGTGGTTTGCACCAGGAAAGAAAATATCAATAGGAAAATATCAGTGGTGACATAAATAGCTACTGACATCAGCCTTAAGTAACATCAAGAGTAGTAGGGAGTCTTGTGTTCAGGTGAGTCTCCAGGTCTGTGGGAAACACTGAATAGCAGGGTGGAGCATTTTTATGAAAAGACATACTGAGACCAACCTTGTATAAGCCGCCTGCTCGACACCACCTTGTGTATATCAGGTAGGATGGGAAAAAATCAGAGTCTGTCAATTAGGCTTGTGTTAGCAGTGTGATATTGCTGACTTGTGGCTTAAAGGATGAAGCTTGCATATTGTAGCTGCAATCTATCAATTCCAGTTGGACCCATTCACCTTCTCTTCTGTTCTTATCTGAATAATGTATGAAGAATAGAGAAAACCAATTTATTGTTTGCTTTCTTTTTTCTAGAGTAATCCATGTTGTTGAAATCTTCTTTGTAATGATTTTATAGCTTTGGATCAAACCTAACAAATGTAAGTAGTGGTATAAGATTGTAAGCTTTAGAGCATTATCTTAGTTTTAATATATTGTTTCAATGGGTGAATGCAGGCCTGGACAGCCTGAAGCTATGTTACAGTAAAAGATTTTTATCATCCTGAAGCCTACTAGCTTATGTGCAGCCCTGCGATGAATCAGTTTGTTATCTCTGTTGTTGCAAAACTCCTTTTGGTGCTTCTTTTGGAGCACAATTTGCCTTGCATACAGCTGATTTCAAAGAGAATGTATACACGCTGCGCTAGCATCCGATCTGTCATCTGTGGGACTTAAATGTTCATGCTCTCACTTCTGGTGCAATCATACTGAAACTGTTAGCAACAGAAAAACAGTCCAACCTTTATAAGTGATAACAGGAGTAGATTAATGACAAAAATGTTTTTTTTTGGTTTTCTTTTGTACTTTGTCTTCTGTGAATACAGTTGTAGTTCCAGCAGGAACAGAAATCTCTGATTGCTTCTCTCGTCACTGTATTGACGTTACTAGTTTTTCTGCTGTTTTGTAGTACCACAAAAGCACCGATCCACAGTTCAGTTTGGGAATGATGATGTCAGTCCGTTCAAAGTCACAGCAAAGCTGACACTTCATCACGTACGGGTCATCAGAGGGTATTAGTCTGTCAGCCTGCTCCAGCCGTACGACTCTCCACGCTCGCTCAGGTCGGCATGACAGTTATTGTTTGTCGTCCCAAAGACAACAAGGAAGCTAAGAGGCTGGTTAAGCTAAAATTGTGGGATGAGTTGCCTTTGTAATAAGGTAGACCCACTCCCTTCATGTTTTCAAATCCTTTCTTAAAAACTTTTTATTTTTCTCTTTAGCTTTTGCCTGGATTATATTTGCTGTTTACAACACGAACGCACACGAAAGCATCATGGCTGACACGCATATCCTATATCCATTGGGCACACCGGTAGTGCAAGTCCTCTAAAGAATATGCGACACATACGTAAGATGCAATATCTACTTGAATGCTAGAGACGCTAGTGTGGGTCGGTGCAGCAGTTCTTTTGTAGTTACAGCCTTTATTAACTGCGAGCTGTGTGCTGTTGGTTGTGTTGAACTAGTGCAGCAGCCTGATGCAACAAGTTGCCAAACATTGCAAAGGACATCCAAAAAATACTATTGTACCAACGAGATTAATTTTATGATTCAAAATAACATCACCAGTGATGCTGGTGTTTTTTTGTGGCTGTGACCGCTACAAAAACAAAAGAACAACTTCTGTCTCTTATATGGTTGTATGCATTCCGCCCGCAAGTGAGGATCTCCGGTGTTACGCACTCT
Organism: Arrhamphus sclerolepis; assembly: GCA_037176975.1. Classification (NCBI taxonomy): domain Eukaryota; kingdom Metazoa; phylum Chordata; class Actinopteri; order Beloniformes; family Hemiramphidae; genus Arrhamphus; species Arrhamphus sclerolepis. The sequence continues at coordinate 9,342 of JBAMYA010016613.1, read as the reverse complement.
GTCCACGTAGAATGTTCACAACGCAGCAGGTTGTGTACGCGTATAGTCCATCTGCACGTACAGTACATACCAGGCCTAACTTAGTTTAGGATCCTGTTTTTGTTTTTTTTCACATTTGGTTTTATGTGTTAATAATTCTGTTTGTGTTTTATTTGTCCCCATGTTTGTGCTCAGCACTTTGGCCAACTGTGTTTCTTTTCAACTGATTGATTAAGAAAAAAAGGACGCTGTTCGTGTCTCCATGCCAACTCAGCTTTTGATTAGATTTGTATTTCCTTACCTATCAACAAATCACAGGAACATTATTATCCTGATTATTACATTTAGACATGATGACTTTTCACATGTTATTAAGGTGCAATAATAAACTGTGTCTCCAGTCAGGGAGAGTTAATGTAAAAGGAAGAAAAATACATCAAAAATTCTTCACAGGTTATTAAAGACAGTTATATGTTATCAGTTTGTTGTTGCTTAACAATTTTAGTCCCTAGAAAATATTTGAATATAGAAAGGCTGAGGGAGTGGTGGGCGGACAGACAGAGAGGCAGGCTAATCCACCTCAGTGACTTTGGGACAGGTTTGCAGGGTGAACACGGCTGAGATCTGCCAGCCTGCATGCACAAAGAGACTGATCCCACATGAGCAGAGCAGACAAAACGAGAGGAAAGGCAGAACAGTGATCATGACACTGTGATACAGCAGCGCGTCAGCACTGAAAGGTCATGTGAGTATTGCAGCTCTAGCAGTGTAGTCATTATGCAGCAGAGGTGGCTTAATAGAGAAAGCAATTTGTGGTTTGTTCAACATGCATCAAAGGATGACATAAATATTCAATTTCAGTGCTTATTTTGAAGCTTAAATGTGTAAAATCTAAGTGTAAAAAATGAAGCAGTATTCCCAGTGTTGGTAAACTTTGCCTTTCAGCAGCACAACTTTCTTTATCTTCACTAACGTATCAAACAGCACAAGCACATTTTCCAGCAAACTCCTCACATCCCATCTTTATAAAAAACTCAACAATGTGAGCACAGGGAGAAAACTTTTAAGAAATTCTGAGCCGCAGTCGCTATATTTTATAAGTTGCTGTCATAATCATGGACGGAAATTTCATTCCAGTGTTTGTGGGGAATAAAAACCGAGAAATTCCTCAAGGGCGAATGTTGAGAGGGACACTGCTGCTGGCAGCAGGTTGTCATCGTTCAGTGTGCTCCAGTCCCTTGTGCTGCCATTTCAAGTCTCAGGCTTTTTCCCTGACTTTGATCCTTCCCCATCTCTCAGCGAATCTGAACAGCGTGTCTCTTACAATGGATGCAAGGTATTTTCCATACCTAATGCAATATTCAGAATGGCAGCACAATTATTATCTTTACGTTTATGATCCTGGAAAAAGGTTCCCATTATTCAGAACATTGATGGAAGATAAACAAACTCACCTGAAACTCTCTAAGTGTCCTCACCTCTCAGAGCTCAGCTACTAGGCGATGGCTCTTTCCAGGCCAGTGCCCCTCACCTCTGAAATGCACTCCCAGTGACTCTACACAGCATAGAGTCCACTGAAGGTTTTAAGAGAGAACTTAAAATGTATCTTTTTAGACAGGCTTTTCACTGATGTGGACGTCTCTGGGGCCTCTGTGAAAGTACTTGTTGTTGTGTTTACTGTCGTTTAACCCTGTATTGCATTGCATGCTGCAAAGCACTTTATGATTGTATCTATGAAAAGTGCCCTATAAATAAAATTTACTCACTTAATTACCTTTGTCAAGCTGTGGTGGTTGAAGCACTGAAGAATTATGACGCGGGAAGACTTCCACACCAAGTACTAATGAGTGAGAGCCTACGTATGCTATATTTTGTATAAAAGGCATGTATTCACGTGTATGCAGGAGATGCAGGGAGTGCTGCATGACCCAAATCCAGGGTGTATGAAGGATGTACAGGCAGAAACGACTAAAGGAAGAAAGCATTAACCAAAATTGTCAAGTATAGATAAAGAACAAAGAACCAGGAAAATTCAGCTGGAGGTAATATTGCCTGGTGTGTGAAAGTGCAGCATAAACATTTGAATTAGAAAATTAAAAACATACGAAGTTGTAAAAGTATCCTCTGGACAAGCAGAGATGCAGCACTGAAACATGAGCGAGCAGAGAAGGCCTATAGGTGTTTCATGACAGCCCTCTTTGTCTCTTCAACTGTGATGTTTCATAAATGTATATTGCATACAGTAAAAGTAAAAAGAGAACAAAGTCCGGTATCAGGCTCTATAAAAGCGAGAACCCAAGTTTGTGAGTCAGTGTGTTCTGGAGCTGACTTATGCAGTGATAATGCCTGTATTTCCATCTCTGGCTTAATAAATGTGTTTTTGCCTGTCCAGAGCTGCTCTCTAAGAGGTTTTGATCAAATCTCAGCAGTTACAAGCATTTCTGACCTGTTTTTTGAGAAAGTGGACCTTAAGTGCAGTACCAAAGAAGATTGTTTGTGAGGGTTTTTTCACCCTCTTCAAAGCTACATTCACAAATGCTATGTAAGACTTTACTTTGCTAAAGAGAAGCCTGATATTAACCTTGTGCAGAAGCAGCATCAACGTCTCTGGAAGAGGAAGAAGAGCATGTATTGTACTCAGACATAGCAGCATTTCAGATCTTCTTTTTTTTGGAGGACATGTACAGCATAATTTCAGGGCCAAAGCTGTGACAGACTACCCAGACTGTGTTATCTGCAGCACGTCCAAAAGCCAGAGTCTGAGATGGTATGGAGTTTTCCAGGGGCAAAGGTCACATACACTTCTCTGAAGGCTGCATTCAAGCAGAACAATAAAAAGAGACTTCAAAGCAGCATTCAAGACCATGTCTTTTCCAAGGTTGTCCATGCATTTTTCAACAGGACAACGCACACGACAAAGGCATGGCTACCAGACTGGCCTGTCCCCAATACAGAAAGTGTGCAGAATACTTAAATTAAAATTACCTCCGACTGCTGCAGTGTCTAGACAAAAACGACTCAAACTATTTTACTGGCATCCTCCATGCCAGGTCATCTTTTAAATGTAGTGAGAAGGATTTTTTTTTATATATGATGGAGGTCTGAAATGCAGGAATGTATGTAAAAAACATACCTAGCTAAAATAATGGTTAAATTCAGGGGAGAGGAGAAACAGAGGGCATGTGTTCAACCTCATGCATGCAATTTAAAAAAAAAAGCTATTCTGCTAACTGATTAGCAGCCATCCATGTAGCTGCTCATAATTTTGCACAAGCAGGAAATAATTCAGCGATTAGCCCAGCGTAAATTCCCATTTAGTGGTTGGCATTGCTTTGTGCTCAATGTGCTTGTCATTGTATTCATTTTAGTGTATTCTTGCTGCATTCTCTTGTCTGCTATATGTTCCTTCCACTATCACAAACATTCAAGAGGGAAATTACATCAATATCCAGATGTGTTTATTTGCACAGATTTGTTTTTTTCCTTTACTCTCTGATCACTCTTGAAGCAGCTGCATCAAGAAAAAGGAAGGTAATTGACTTGCATTTTGTGTTTGTGACTAATTTGTTCGGCAGCCAGCTCAGCTTAGACTTCAGAGAAAAAAAGAAAAACTGGTCATTATTGAAAGTTGACATTCGGGAAGGTGAGGCAGAGACGGGCATGCAGCAAAGGGTCACAAGCTGGGAGTTGAACCGGTGACTGCTGCAGGAGGCAGTCTGCATCTGGGCTGTCGCTCAACTGAGTAAGCTACCTGGCAGCCCACACATATGGACATTTTTCACTAAAACCTGCACGCATGTATGTGACAATACTGTGTCAAAGGCATATTGATTTTTTTTATCTTTTCTTAAAGGGATTTTTTTTTTATTGATTGCTCTGAGATTGATTTTGGATTCTACATCATCAGCACAACACCACCATCTCCTGTGGTTTTCACTTGTGTGTGTTATAGAGTACTCTTTGTGCACGCTCATCCGTGCAGGTGTGCACATGCCATCTGTTTGGCCTTGATATGCCACCTTTATTTCAGAGTTATGTGTGAGAGTGTGAACAGTCTTCACTTTTGTACCTGGTCTCAGCTGAGCGCTGACTTGCGCGGACAACTGCTGCCGTTTCACCAAACAAAATCCTAACTGCGAGTCCCGTCGGACAGTCCAAGCAGAGGATAAATCATAGCTGACCATGCCATGAATTTATGACTTGTGAGCTATCAGCATTCACGTTTTCACTGCAGTGAAAAACAAATAAGTTGCATTATTGTTAGTCAAGTTATTGAGTTCCTTTATTATCTTATTTTTAAATTTTTTCTTATGAACTACAGTATATGCATTATACATTTGCTGATATGTATTTTTAAACTTCTGCTTCCTTGCAGCGCTACACAAAAGATGAGTTTCTGCTTCATCCTGGGACAGTGTCTAAACGTGTGTGCTTACATTTCTGCAGGTTGACACAGCGCATCACCTGGTTGAGTATATGATAAGACAGGTGTCGCTGTCTTGAAAAGCCTCAGACTGTGTGTGTTTCTAAATACACATTACCACCAATTAGTGCCAAGGTGCACGACGCGTATCTCGCGCGTATACGGGTGTGTTCTTGTGCCCCTGAATAAGTTGAAACCAGTACAAACAAACAGTCCCCTTTCCTCAGACACAAAACTGAGGACTCCTATACCCTCCCTCCTCCTCTTCCTCCCCTCTTCTTCAGCTGCCAGCGTCAACATTCTGGATCAGTGAACCGGGCAGATGGCAGCAGAACACAGTCCCCTCTCTACTTTCGTTCCTCTCTGACTCTCTCCACTTCTTTTTAAGCTACTCATCTCTCTTTCCACTCCCCTATCTGCACTGTTGTGTCCTCTTCATGACGCTGTAGCTGAGGATTCACCCCTATTAATTGCCCAGGGCTCTGCTGCAAAGCATCTCCTGAGCTCAGCTCCCCGAGCCTGACGACTGCATCTCTTATGTCTCCTTGAGAAATGAAAGGAGAATATACTTATGCGTCGCTCCTCATCTGCCCACACGTTCCTCTCTGAATCCATCCCATACATTCAAATTCTGATGCGATGACACCTTTCTGAAGAAATTAAGAGGGGAATCAGGGAGACTGTCAATAAGCCAATGCGAGGAAACCACTTCTTTTTATCCTCTTTGTATAATCGCTGCCAAACTTTTCATGACATGCAGTTTAGAGGGGTTCATGTAAGTTGAATGTGATTAATTAGAGCAGATGAAAACAGATTTATTTCAACTTGGCAGTGCATCAAATTCAGCGTCATGACAGTTCCCAGCCTCCATGTTGCAGCTTAAAGTCTGCTACAGTTCTTTGTGTTCAATAATAAAAAAAAATCTTCATTTCTTCATTATTTGTGCATTATAGCTCAGTTATTGTTTGAGTGGAGCTCAAGTTAAATCAGAGTTTTAAATCTTTGCTAATTAATATACAAAACTTCGAGGGCTGGGGGATGTTTAAGACCAGCCTTGGCAGCTATTTTCCACCTTCTTTTCTGCCTTCATTTTGATTTCCTTCACTCCACAACTGTGCTACTTCACAACAGAATAAAACTATTTCTTTAAGGTAGGAAAACATTGTTAGGTGTTAAAAAGCCAGATTTTTTCTCATCGTTATGTCTTCATATTTCACATTGTCAGCTCAGGAAACCCTGCTCGTCATTAAATAATACTTACAGGACCCCCTTTGCTTTGAAAACCAATGCAGCAGCATGCCTTTGTTACACGCCTCTGCAAACACATGCTGCTGCATTTTCATTCATTCACATTCTTGGAGTGTCACAATAAAAGCAGTGAACCTCACATGTGAGGTTACCGTCCTTTTCCGTGCTGCAGCTTCACCATAGCCTGAGGCACAACCCCCCTGAAATATAACCACCTGTTGTGGCAATCCAGATCACAAAACTGACTCACAGAGTGTTGACAAAAAATATTCCATTGCATCTATAAAAATAAATAAAAAGATGAAGCAGGCTGCAACTGTATCTGGTTTTCTACATTGAGACTACAAACCAACAATTTGATTGTAGCCATACGGCATTTATTGTTCCTTCCCCCTGCAACAAATGTACAACGTAGCCAACCTACCAAGATTTTCATTAGGACCTATGGGATACCAGTCCCCGTGCTGTCCTTTGGTAAAGACCACAGGATGTTTATGGATATGTACGCAGGATTGTTAGTCAATGCTTGATGGACCACCAATTTGAAGCCTCAAGTTTTCAATCATGCGTGAAATGGATCTGACGATGGAACCGAAGATAGTATAAAGGATTTGTTTGTAAATCACTCAAAATGTGTTTGGAAAGGCTGCAATCTTAGTGTGCTTTCACACCTGTTGGTCCTGTAAAGTGGTTCGATTGGGCCCAAAAATCTTTACAATGTTCGGTTCATACCAGTGTTTTTGCAAATTAACCAACCACTATGGATTTTATATATCCCCCCACTCATGTGGCAGCGCTGTTCACAAAATACCGTGTGTTGGGTGATGTAGATGAAAGCTGATTGGCGCAGCATGTGAAGAGGTAAAAATTCTGGAAGAAAACGTTATGCCGTTTCTGCTTTGCTTCTTTCGTAACGATGAACTGTGCTCTCCTGCGAGTGTTTGCGGCTGTATATTATTATCATTGCTTTGTAGCACAAATACTGCTGTTGTCCCCGATTCATCACCAGCATCGGCTCCAAAACTAACTCGTGCAGAGAAATTTTACGCTTCCAAAAACACACCACGCGGCTTGCTACGGAAGCTTCGGTTGACCAAAAAGCTGCGTACGTACCAGAGTAGGGCCAAATCGAGGCTGGGCAGCGTTCTCACCAGCAGCGAACCAAACTGGAGTCCACATGGAACCGCAAAGAGACCGGTTCTTTAGACCAGACCAAATTAAACTGGTCGGCTTTCACACCAGCCCAAACGAACGATACTTGCAGGTGTTCCATACTCTACGCTTTAAGTGGACCAAATGGTGTAGGTGTGAAAGAACCCTTAATCAGAGAAGTGACATGTCATGAATGATTACAATAAAGGTATCAATGTGTCTGATTGCAGATTGTTTTTGGCCCTTTTGCTCACTTGATTTGCAGGTCTCAATCAAGTCTTATTCAGTACAGGATCATAGCGATAGTGATGTATGCAGATCCTCTGTGAGTAAAATAGACAATGAACCATTCTATACTGGTTACGTCTTGTGATTGACAGGTCAGAACAAACAAACAAACACAAACACACAGTTGTCAGTAACATCAGCCCCTAAGCCTTGGTGACTTCCTTTTATTGGAATAAAATGTAGTTTTTTTTAGTCAGTCTCAAGTGAGCTTTGAGGAATCGCAGAGCAATCATAAGTGTGCTTCCATTAGCTGGAGTCTAGGATGATTTTGAGGATCACGTGTCTCCATTACCAAGAATGACATATTAGCTGAGACAAGATCCTGTCATGGTTTAGACATTTCAGCACAGCCTGATTAAACTGCTTAGTGTTGTGTTAATTTGGTGGTGGGTGGGCATCCTGTAGGCAGATGATGACATTTACTCCTCTACGTGTCCTCTTCCACGTCAGGTTTTATCTTCTTATCCCATGCCACCGTCGCTTTGTATGCAAACAGAAAGCATCTCAGCTCCTTCCTTGTTGATTGTGTTGCTTTTTTTTCATCTCTTTCTTCTTGGCTTTTTCTTTGTCTTGGGTTTCTTCTTTCCTTTGCAGGCCCTTAGAAAGTAGAGAATAAGTTTCTTATACAAGTTTCTGACATTAGAGAGATTAGCATTAGCGTTGGGCCAACCAATCCATAAAGAACTGCGTTTTCACGTCAGGTCACGATCTGTATGGATTGAAGGAAGGCGAAAGAAAACGAGGTGTTGCACCTGTGCCACATTAGATAACATCATCATTGTGCTGTTTCAGATCAATGAAGCGTTCCTGTTATTAGGTGTCAAAGTCAAAATGCTTTATGTGTTTTTAAATAATTTATATATTGTGCAGAATTAAATAACACAAATGGGGGTCAAATTTACATATATGTAAAACATTTCAGTTGAAATGTAAATTTCACTCATGTTCTTCTGTCACCAATAGATCCTTCAATCTGAGCTCTGACACACGGTTTCTTCTTATTTTAATCTAGCATCTCTGTTCTCAAACATCTCACACATATTGTTTGGATGTTTTATTAGCCCTGGCCTATGTAAAACAATAAAAAGCAATTGCATTACACGTTACAAGGAGGACTGTCAATAAATCAAAACTGATCATGTGCTGCACACTGCAACACAATAAATTCCCACAATAATTCCACAGCCAATGAGAGTAATTCATGCCTTGTTTGTTTTTGGCTTGAATTTAGCTGTGATTATATCAGTTATTACCCCTGTGTATTCAGACCCCTGCCTCTATAAGCCCTGAGGGGAATATATTATTATGGATCTAGAACAGGTAGTGCCGCATAAACCAACAGATCAATGTTCATCATTTAGTGGATGCATGTGGCTGCTCCTGTTTAACAGAGCTGAATGTGGCCGAGGAACATGTGATGTGCACACGCAAGAATCATTAGACCTCATAACAGCTCGTCCCTTTTCGGATATTGTAAATAGGAAGCTTTGTTTACTTTTTATATCCATCTCATTTCTGCAATAAGAACAAAACAACCAAGATGTGTGTGTGTTTATGTGCTTGTGTATGAGCATTGTATTCAGACAGTCTCATGTGTCAGAAGATTGTGGATGTGTATATCAGAGCCAATTACTGGGTTGCAGCTCTTGACAAATGATAACAGCTTTTCCACCATGACACCACAAAATAATAATAATCTTTTTTCCTTTTTTTAATTCTTTCTTCTAAACTTTTGTATCCAGATCAATAGCTTGTTGAGGTGTGGTAGCATAACACCCAATGTAAATGGTGAAATATGCGAATATGTGTGCAAGTTCCAATCCAAAGGAGTGCATCCCTGAGGCCCATCTCTCTGGAGCTAATTACAACGTAACCATTAGGCACAATTCATGCTGGTCTCAGCTGGAATTGGGTTTTAATTGGACCACCTTAATTGGTTTACTGCTCTTAGAGGTAGAATTGAATGTGGCAGCAAAAATCTTGCTGTGAGGCGGAAAAGTGGGATAAGAAATTCAACAGCCAGTGAACAGTTGTGGAGGTTTTCATTCTACCTCAGTCTGACAGATAATATGTATTATTAATGACTTCAGGCTGGTTACATTCTGTCTTGTGATGCCTGGTGGAGTGCTGCCTTCACAAACAAAACACTGCCTGTATTCTGCTCCCAAATTAATATATTGGTGCAAAAAGCCAGGCTGTAATTTGTTAAATGGAGGCTAATGATGGGGGTGTGTTGCCTCCTTACTGGGTTC
>JBAMYA010016573.1:0-17085 GCA_037176975.1 Arrhamphus sclerolepis | reverse complement strand
AATGGAAGTGACAGGCTGTATAGGTTCAGTGAAGCCAGAAATGCTGGAGAACATCCAGACTCTTAAAACACTGCACCCCATTTTCCTTTCCTTTTTTTTTTTTTTTTGGGGGGGTGTTATAGGGTTATTAGGGGGGGAATGCACATGACATGAAAACATGACCCAAATACCCATGTTTTTTATAACCTCTACTAATAACATCTATACAAGATGTAAATAATCCTTTTCCAAAGATGCTGAATAATCTTCAGCGACTCCTCTTCTTATATGAATCTGCCAAGAACATACAGAATAAGCCCTTAGATTTAGAAAAAGGAAAACAAAGAAAAATGTAATCTCTCTCCCTCTGATCTTTTTCTCTGCGCAGTCGTGTAAAACATTCCCAAATGGGTTTCCATGAGCCTTGGTCCAGCGACAGAAACTATTAGTTGATAAACTAGAGCACTGCCCTCATACACATGCCCTGGCAGCTATATAGTACAGAGATATTTGACGTAGAAAAGCCTGTCGGTAGAAGACATGACAAAAAGCAGTCACTCTGGAATACCTGGAGGCCATACATATTTTGTGGTTAAATGAGGCCCAGCCTGTTGGTCCACAATGGCTGATTTCATTACGGCTTTATAGTTTATCAAGGGGCTTTTGGCATCAGCTAAAAAGAGCCTGCCTTTTCTCTGAGGCTTAAAGCTCATAGTGAAGAAGAGGTGGAGACACAGCAAGGCCTTGTTCTTCAGCTTGGTTTATGAGGACATATATGGTAGAACTGGGAGACTCAGAAGATGGAGGAGTTGTACTGATTAGAGATCTGGTTAAAAATAAATTAATAAATGTCAATAGTAGTTTTGCACTTCAGCAGCTCAGGATGAACCAGAGGAGGCTGAAGTACATCCACTGTGCATGTGCTTAATGATGCAATAAATCATCTCTACATGCCAGGTTTCACTGAAGCCAATTGTGAAGGAAAAGCTTGATTAAATATTCAGAGATGGGCCTGTGATGTCACCAAACTCTGAAAACAGCTCCCTGAATGACATTTTCAGATACAGCTTCCCCAAAAGTATGTGAAAGTACGACAACATATCAGTTTTGATTTTGAAGCCACTTCAGAGTAGATATTTGAATATCTAAAGCGCAGAAACTTTTTTCAGAGCCTGTTCTCCTCAACAACAACCTTTACTTTTCAGCGAGACTACTGATATTACTATTCCTCGATGTTATGTCATCAATGCAGCAGGAAATATTTACTAACACCAAAACTTTATACTTTTTAAAATTAGGGAGCAAATGTACAGCATTTTTGCTTTAAAGCAACACAACGGAACTTGGGTGGAATATCCACAACGTACCGAGTCTGACAGCTAAACTGTTTCAGTTATCTCATGTAAACAAACTGATTGTAGGTTTTAAAAGGGGCATATTATGCAAAACTCACTTTTAGCTGCCTTTTGTATCTCCATTTGGGTCTCTCCTGCTCCTATAAATACTCCAAGTGTGAAAAAAGACCATCCATCCATTTTCTGTGAATCAGTGGAACGATTTTGCTGTCAGGAATCATATGCTGCTACGAGCCATTTGGCTAGCTCCCTTTTTGTGACGTCACTTTAAGGAAATTTTCATAGATCCACCCTGGTATGACCCCTCACCCATCGACCCCTACCAGAGCCCCCACCCACTAGATTAGTAGAAGGTCCGTCTTTTTTTTAAACCACTGACAGCAAGCACTACGGCTACAAACAAAGGAAAGACAGCAAGCACTACGGCTACAGCTCTTGGACAGGTGACCGATACCACCACACCGTCTCATTTTTGATGGCCATGTTCCAGCAACAATCTTATTGTGTGTGCAAACCACTTCAAGCCAGAATGCGTTGAGAAGCTCGGATAGAACACAGCAGGATTAGTCAGCAGATTTCCTCGGATGGACGGATCTGGACCTCGTGTCCGTGGCAAGTCAGCAGATGAGGAAGATCTAAGTTCTTTCAAATGAGTTTTGTGTTTCTATCGCAGTTAAGCATGAACAAGCTTGTTTCTGTTTTCCCATTTAGCACAAGCTAACACTAACATCACCGCCAGCCCTGACTCTGGTTGGAGTGGTCTTCTCCATTCCAAATCGCAAATCTAGTGCAGTTGATTGAGTCATTTTATAGCTGGATAATTTCTTAAGATATTGCTTGTGGAAATGTTGGCTATACTTGAATTAAATGTTGTCATGTTATCCACAATGGAGGCTGCAATCAAATAAAAGCCTTTAGTCTCGGCTAACGTTAGCTGCTGTAGCCTCACTTGATAACATTGCTCAAAGTAAAAGGTACATTTCCTGTGGAACTCCACACTTCTCTTAGGGCACAACGGTTTGTTACAAATTGTACTTGAGGTCAAACAATATCACTGATGAGTGTCTTCTACAGCTCAATAATTTGTTAAAACCCTCTGAGGTCACAGATTACATCACTTTTTTTAATTGTGGCTGCATGAAAATACTACATTACCCAGAGTGCTCTGGTCATGGAATAGACCTAGGTGCAGCATGGCCAGCAACAGCTTATTTGCATAAAAGTGAGCGTTTAAACGGCTGAAAGGGACTGAAACTAGCAAGAATAGAGCTGGTGAGATATCTTTATGTGAGAATGATTTTGTACAAAAAAACTTACATGTTTTGTATTAATTCACCTGTTCAGGGACTACAGATGGAAAGTAGCTTAAGCTAAATCTGGTGGAAAGCATCTTTTATTGTTTTTCTTTTGCACATTGTCCCCGTTTTAAATAAACTAATAAAACTAAACTATAACCCACAGACCTGTTCTAACGTGTTAAAAAAGAGGTATAATACAGTATCTCACAAAACTGAGTACACGCCTCAGATTTTTGTAAATACTTTATTATATCTTTTCATGGGATAACACTGAAGATATGACACTTTGATACAATCTAAAGTAGTCAGTGTACAGCTTGTATAACAGTGTAAATTTGGTGTGCCCTCAAAATAACTCACACAGCCATTAATGTCTAAACCACTGGCAACGAAAGTGAGTACACCCCTGAGTGAAAATGGCCTAATTGTGCCCAAAGTGTCAATATTTTTTGTGGCCACCATTATTTTTCAGCACTGCCTTCACACTCTTGGGCCTGGAGTTCACTAGAGCTTCACAGGTTGCCACTTGAATCCTGAACCAAAGTTTATCTTCACATCAGACCACAGCACAAAGTTCAAGTAATCCATGTCCTTAGTCTGCTTGTCTTCAGCAAACTGTGAGCTTTCTTGTTCATCTTTAGAAGAGGCTTCCTTCTGGGACTACACCATGCAGACCAGTTTGATGCAGTGTGTGGCATCTGGTCTGAGCGCTAACAGGCTGACCCCCCACCTTTGTAACCTCTGCAGCAATGCAGGCAACACTCGTACGTCCATTCTGAGAAGACAACCTCTGAATATGATGCTGAGCAAATGCACTCAACTTCTTTGGGCGACCATGGTAAGGCCTGTTCTGAGTGGAACCTGTATGGTCTTGGCCACCGTGCTGCAGCTAAGTTTCAGGGTGTTGGCAGTCTTCTTATAACCTAGGCCATCGTTATGTAGAGCAACAATTAAATTTTTCAGCTCCTCAGAGCATTCTTTGCCATGAGGTGCCATGTTGAACTTCCAGTGACCAGAGTGAGAGTGTGTGAGAGCAGTAACACTACATTTAACACACACGTTCCTCATTCACACCTGACACTATATAACACTAACAAGTCACATGACACTGGGGAGAGAAAATGGCTAATTGGGCAACATTTGGCCATTTCGACTCGGGTGTAGTTACTTTTGTTGCCAGTGGTTTAGACATTAATTGTTGTGTATTGAGTTATTTTGAGGGCACACCAAATTTACACTGTTATACAAGCTGTACACTGACTATTTTACATTGTATCAAAGTGTCATATCTTCAGTGTTATCCCATGAGACGATATAAAACATTCACAAAAATGTGAGGCGTGTACTCACTTTTGTGAGATACTGTATGTCCCCTTTAAATAAATATAATTTCTAATATCAAACATCCATTTCTCTAACTACCATTTCCCATTCTTACAGATACAATATTCTATTCTTGAGCCTTTGAATTTCATAGCTGCACACAGACTTTTGTTACACCCTGCACAAAGACATATATCCCTCATGCACTTAAGTCGTAAGTTAAAAAAAAAAATGCACATAATGGTTTTGTTTAAAGATAATACAGTACACGAGCAAAAACTTAGGCAATAACACCCGTTATCAGTGGCTATGTTTCAAATTCAGTGCAAGCACTGTCAGTGCACAGGGCCAGAAGCTGGAGGGGGAAGCTGCGATTTTACTAGAGAGGTGAGAAATGTGTGGAGCCATGTGAATGTGAACATGTGAAGCCACTGAAACAGATACTTATGCAAGCTTTCTCAGAGTGACACAAATAAATATTCAAAGAAATAAATATACACAACATGTCCACGTACGCCTATAAACACAACTTAAAATAAGGTGTTAGGAGTTCAAATGAGCTTACTCTCAGAACAATTGGAAAAAGGTCTCAAGGATTACCAGGATTTAATCAAACCAACTCCAAAAATATAAATAAAATCTACGATCCAAGGATGATACGTCTGAACAGAGCAGCAACTTTCCAAACTTATACCCACACTGCGCAAGTAGAAAGCCATCAGTTCATTTTGGAGCTTGGATGCAGCATTCACTGTGTCACAGAGCATTATTGTTCAGCAGTGTGAACACACATTATTATCTTGTCGACAGGGCTGGCCGATAGATCAGTTTTAATCGATTAAGTCAAATTAATGTTCAAAGCTATTTTTAAATTAATCTGCATAATTGTTGTATGTACCTCCACTCTTTCATAAAAATAAATAATTGAAATATAATTTTTTTTTTAATCACAAGTGCATTACTCTACAAATATTTCACCCAACTCTTATGATAGTACTGACTTTAAATCAATATAAAAATTTAGCATTTTACATCAATTATGACTGACTTTTATTGCCCTCAGATTATTGACAGGTGTTTGTTGCAACCATGTCCAACTATTACAACTGTGATATCATTCTAATGAAAGAGTACGTGTGATTTCAAAAACAATGCAAGTATGACATTTCTAGTAGTTTCACTCACCTAGTTTTACACAAGCTACGTGAGTATAGTGAAAAGGCTGCTCTTTTTTAATACTACAGAGGTCATAACGCGGTGCTCTGGTGCTTGTGCAGATAGAGCCACATCCAGCACAGAGAGCAACAAGCCAAAAGTAGCAATACAGATCATTCATTTTACATCATTTTCTATCTTCAAAGAACCATGCTATACTGCTGCGATGCTGCAAAGTGTATGACACATAGATCAAAGCAAAAAGAGGCACATCCTTCATAGCTGATGTGACGTGGGTAAAATGGCCAAAAGATGTCAGTGCACAGAGAAGGTGATTCAGCACGAGAGGAAAAAAGTGGGAAACAATGCAGATGTGCTGAAGCTCATGAGAACTTCCAGCCTAAGTTCCTGACATTTAGGGAGTTTTCACACCTACACCATTTGGTCCGCTTAAAGCAGACTGGAGTCCAGAACACCTGCAAGTGCGGTTCGTTTGGGCTGGTGTGAAAGCGGACCAGTTTAATTTGGTCCGCACTAAAGAACCATACGGTACGGTTCCATGTGGACTCCAGTTCGGCTCTCTGCTGGTGAGAACGCTGCCCAGCCTCGGCTCGGACCTACTCTGGTATGTACGTAGCTTTTTGGTCAACCGAAGCTTCCGTAGCAGCTGCGTGGTGTGTTTTTAGAGGCGCAAAATTTCTCCACACGAGTTTGTTTTGGAGCCGATGCTGGTGATGGTGGTCTATAACACGTCTTCTCGCTCCAGAAACAACCGCAGAGTTCTCGTGCTGAATGTGAGATTCATAATAGAGCAACAGCAGTATTTATGCTGCACAGAGCAATGACCATAATATACAGCTGCAAACACCAGCAGCAGAGCACAGTTCATCGTTAAGAAATAAACAAAACAGCATATTTCTTCTTCACGTGATTTCATCTACATCACCCAAAACACAGTATTTTGTGAACAGCGCCACCACATGAGTGGGGGGATATATAACACCCACAGTGGTTGGTGTGAATGTGAACCAAACTAGTTGAGAACTGCAACATTGTAACAACTTTTGGGCCCAATCGAACCACTTTACCAGACCAACAGGTGTGAAAGCACCCTAAGACAAGGAAGAGATCCACACCGATGACGACACGAGTGGCAATTCTGTACACTTTGCCAAAAGTAACTAGAGGAAGCCTCTAGAGTGGGAAGACCAGAGAGGCACATGTCTGTAAAGCCTCGGGTGCCACCTTAAAAGCCACGTTCTGGAGTACTTTGGTAGGCTCTATTAAGACAAGAAAGCAGCAGACAAAAATGTCTCTTTTTGTAGCCAGCCGCTCCATTTGTTCATATGAATCATACATTTTTCAGGTTAAACTAAATTCCTGTTATCCAGCAGCTGCTTGTCCAAATTTAAAAATTTTAATCTTCACTAGGCTGACCAAAGGTCTGAGCAAATAAGTCACATTCTAACGTTTTGATGATCCACCTTTAGCAGTGCTTGCCGTGACATCATTTGGATACAGGAATGCAATGTCATAATATTTACTTCCATCCAGAGTTGCATTATTTTTTCTCCCAGATGTTGAATTGATGACCTAGAACATTGTTAAAATAAATGAATAAATAAAATCATTTTAAAAGGTTAGAAAAATGATGCCTCATGCTCCCTGAACCACTAACCATTTCAGCCAGATGAATCCTGGCAATGCCATCTTGGAACATACTCATGCTCTGTTTCCATTGTATCACAGTCTAATCTTTATGCAATTTAGCAACTTTATTTTCAATTTCCTCACTGACAAGTAACTTTAAGGCTGCAGAATTGTTTTGTACTGATACTTTGAGTGATACACGTAAAATGTCACATCTTTGCATTGTATGCGTCTGAAAAAGAAGTTCAGACTTGAGATCTCCAACCACTGCAGCTTTTATTAATGTTTCGGATCGCTCTCAAACAAGCTTTACTAATTTCACCAATATCCTTAGTCGTTTTGTTGTTTGATGGCTGTGATTTAAAAGAAATGTGCAATTGCAAAAACCTTAAAATGAAATAAAGTCACATTTAAAAGAAATTCAGAGATCTGTATTAAAAAATGTTATGAAATGTGTCAGACAATTGTTTCTCTAAACATGTTAAAGAGTTATGTTGTAGATGGACATTAAACTCAGATGTAGCTGAGTATATTTTAAATTTAGTTAAAAAGTGTCCCTACCCTAAATCCCATAATGTTACCTACTACAGTGCACTTAATCTCAGATCCCACATACCTTCTTAACTGCGTAGCCAATTGCTAGCATTGTATCAAATCATTACAGACAAGCTTATTCTCATCAATTTTTTCCCCTCAATATAAATTTCTCTTTGGAGATTTATTTACAGAATTCCTAGGATGCCAGAACATGAACAAAACAACCCTAAATAACTCATGAAATGTATCATTTCAGTAAGATTTCAAGTTGTGGCAGAGACTAAATGTAAAATGGCAAAAACAAGCACGATTATCAAGCTGGTCCGTCAACCAGAAAGCTGACGCCTGCTCTGGACATGAATGCAGCCAAACGTGGGTCTGTTTTACCACAACCATTTCACACCCAACACCATAAACTCCAACACTCAAAGATTTTTTTCCTTACCCTTGAGCAGTGGCAAGGGCGTGAGCTCTATGGGTTTTCCCTGAGAGCGGAACTGGGACGAACTCTGTGACCGCTTCTGCTTGGCCTTCCGGACAGACTTCCGTGAAAATCCATCCACTTTATCCACAGATGGAGATGTGGTGGGTGCCGAGGACATAGTCCTGCTGGGAGAGACACACAGGAGGTTCGACAGTTAACACCAGCACACTGGACATGCACTTCCAAACCTCTAAGTACATTAGTAGCAAAATTATTAACCCGAGAATCTTAGCAGAGCTGAACTAACATTTCAGTGGAGATGGAGGTCGTTTCCACTGCCAAGAGATCAGGTGGTTTTCATGTAAAGAAATGCAACACATCTCCTAGAAGTTCCTTGATTAGCAACTGATTTTAAGAAAATGTTAAGAATATAATAGCACTCCAAAGCACTCAATAAAAAAAATTTAAAAAATTCATTTGGCAGATCTCTCATCCCCTCATTCAATTATACTTTTTCTATTTAATTTTGTCTAAATTCAACAAATTCCCCAGACAACAGTGATGTCTTTTAATTGTATGTATACTAAAATACTGAATTACTATCAAGTCAAACTTTATTTATTTTATGCATCAAACACGTCTTCTGTAATTATGTGAACATTTAGAATGTATTTCATACGGTTGCACATGAGCAGCTGAGGTCATGCAATCACATCCCTTTTATGAACAACACACATTTTGTCAGTGTGGGATCCCATTCAGGCCACAGGTAAGACAGTTACTGCAGAAACGCAGGCTGTGTTCCAATATCCATACTTCAACGAATGAAGTATGGATATACTCCACCTTCCCAGTGTCTACATAGACTTTTCACTGCCTGTAGTCTATATTAGCACAAAGGCAGAGACACATTAACACCACAGATGGAAGTATTTATATATCTCAAGTCATCTTCTGCAATATTACACAACACAGCTTACTAATACTGAGCGGCCCTTATTGCCACATTCCTTTACATTCATCTTAACAGTGTTCTCAAAGTCCAAGAGTTAATTTTCAACAGCTGATATAGCTTTGAGCAGAGTGGGGAGGGGGCAAAAAACAAACAAACAAAACAAACAAAAATCCAATCAATACAGTCAGACGCTGTCCAACACTAATGGGAATCAATTGTTGACCCTTTTAAAAGGGATTGAACAGCAGGTGACCAGAAACAAACAATTAGCTAGAAAGGCGACCATAGATCGGGCACCGAGAGATCAGATTAGTCTGCAACACCTACAATGATTCATGCATTTCATCTAAAGGTAGGGTAAGCTGGTTCTGACTGACAACACATCTGCTGATATTTGTACAAAATAGCTAGCTCCTCCCACCCCCTCCCTCCAGTGCACGTCATACTAGATGGTAGCTCAGCTAAAATGAAACAGAAAAATAAAACATGTTGGATGTAAATACAAATATTTTGAGCAGAGTCAGTGGGTATTTTTTGATTAGAGATTGATCGATATGGGTTTTATGGGGCCAATGGAGACCGTTTTAGGAATTGGGGCAGATGATGCCCAACTTACAATACCACTTTACAAAAAAAAGAAAAGAAAAAGAAAAGCAAGAATGCATTTAGAAGCATTACTTTATCATTATATATTAACAAACAGATGTTATTGTTCTTCTTCCATAGTGAGCTACATGCAAGCTTCACTGTCCCCTGTGTTTCATGTGGTGTATTCTAATAACAAATGAACAATATATAATAAATAATAAATTTCCTGCAGGGAGGAAGGATCCACATCATGTGTGAGGCTCATGGTTTTCAGATCGGAAAATACTGAATTCCAAGAAGAAAAAGAAGTTATGAATCAATCAATCAAATCACATTCTTCACTATCATCTTGTGATTTGTCAGTTAAGGGGGGACCTGATCAAGTCCAATAGGATTTAACTGGATGACATAAAAGGCCAGAGATCAAATTAATTACAGCACTAGCGGGAGGAGGGGGGTTACATAACAGAATGTGAATGAAACGCTGCAGGCTGTGTTGGCTGCTTCTCTGCATCCTCCATCAAAGTCACACAACCAGCGTGCAGTAATGTCCACCAAGTCTTACACCGAACAGAGTGGACAGACAAGCAGAGGCGCCGTGAAAGCTTATCATTCAATATCTGTGCGTGTCACTGCAATGAGGATGCAGACAGCTGACAGTCGACACTTTTTACCAGTTATTTAGCGCCAAATAGTAGATCATCCAGAGAGAAGGAGAAACTTCATTAATGCTGAAGGTTTATAGGTCCATGACGGCGTTTAAAATGATTCCGGTTGCATGGTAGCAACTGTGTTAAGGTTTCTTCTGGTGACACCCTTTCATTTTGTTTCTATTGTATACATAACATATTCAAGGGTTCTAGCAGCAAAGCCGTCTTGTACAGTAGCTTCTACTGTAGCTATTACGAACCACTTCCAGCTTTATTTCTGATTTTTTTGTGTGCTAACTTTAGTTCTTGTTTATCTTGATCACTTGAAGAGTATCTTAAATCATTATACAAGTGTACTTTAGAAGTACTTGTTTTCATAACTGACAAACTTTAAAACTAAATAGATCCAGATGAGTTAGCAAGGAAGAGTTGTGTCCTACAAAAGCCTAACGCTGCAGATCAGAGGTGTCCAAATCCAGTCCTCAAGGACCGCTGTCCTGCATGTCAGAGATGTTTCCCTGCTTCAGCCCACCTGATTCAAATGAATTGGTTGTTTCCAGACTTGTGTGGACATGATGACAATCTGATCGTGATCCATTCATTTGAATCAGATGTGCAAGACAGTGGCCCTCAAATACCAGATTTGGACACTCCTGTTGTTGACGAATTAATGTCTCTGATGTCTCATCTACTGTTACAGCAACAGCAGACAACTTGTTTCCCACATCATCCACTGTATCACCAGAAAGTTGTTAACCTTTTCTATCCAAAAACATGCATAACATAACCTGCTCACTTCATGGTTGCAGGTCAGAATTTCCTGGTTTAATGGGACCTTTACCTTCAGGCTCACATCAAATGTGTCTGTAAAAGTTAGAGATGTTGTGAAACCATCAGGATCTATAGACTTGACTGATGGGGAGAGCGAGGACGCCAAACAGGCTCTGGAAGCTGAAAGTCAACCCAAAATAATACTTTATTAAACAATCCTTTACTAATCCCCAAAGGGAAATTATATTGTTGCTATATGAATTGTGAATAAATAGGAAAATAAAAACAATTAAAATAACATGGAAGTGAACTCTCTGCAGACAAAAAAAAACAAAACGTATATTGATACCTCGACATTTTTACTCTCTGTAGCTGAATCACGCAGATCAGACAAACCAGGCCACTGTGAGCGTCACTCTGGGATAATCCTTAGCTAATGCCTTACAGAGGAACGGTTCTGACATGCACACTGACACTTTTATTAAGTTTTTTTTTTTAAATGTCATTCTATTGCAAAATTGATTTATACCCTTGGTAAGACCAAAACAAGAATCAGAGGACATCATCTTTGGCATGTTTAGACAAAGTGAAAAAATATATTTCACAGGAAGATTAGCATGTTACCTAATAATCCTTACTGGTAGCTCTTGTATCGCACGCTGTCGATACTGGAAAATGTACTATAGAAACAAAAATAAGGAAATTTGTGATTGGAAAGCAGCTACAGAAAGATTATCCACTTGTAACACTACAGCCTAAAACAGCTATTTTCTGCGAGGATGACTGAGCTTCTTCAGCTCTTTTAAAACCAGCTGTCCACTGCGATAAAGGATGCATCCATGGAGCTGTACAAGGGGGGGGGTGCAGTACAGACTCAGCTTCTGCCTGGTCCATCTCAAATTTCAACAACAAATAGTACAAGCAGAGTCATTACTTTTAAAAATGAAGCAACAAGTGAGAGAACTTTCAAAAAAATAAATAAATAAAAATTTAAAGCACACATTAATTGTGTAATTCCCTTACCTGTGCAGAGAAGCACTGGAGCCCCCTTGTACAACCATTAATCCCTTACTTTCAATGTTTCTTTCTGACTAAATGACAATGCTCCAACAACACTTCAGTACTGATACAAAACAAGTGAAAGCAAGACTATGTCGGCCAGTCAGGCGTATGACACTCAAGCATCAAAACCATTACCCTCCCGTGTCCCTTACGTAAGAGACCCGGTGACATCCAAACAGGCTTGGGGAGGGTGGGATTAAAGAACAAGGATGGGGGCGGGTGGGTGTTCAACAGTAAGGCCAACTGAAAGGAAGGAAGAGGAGGGAGCTGCAGTTCAACAGGAAGTCAAACGGGCAACAGCAAGGCAGAACTGGGGGGATTTCAGAACACATACTGGGAATGACAAGGGAGGGTTTATTAAAAAAAAGTTGGCATGAGGAAAGCTCCACGACTTTGGTTGTGATTTCATTCAGTCACTAGGAGCCATAAAGGTCAAACAAAACAGTATTTCTGACTTCAATTTATGTACAATTACTGACTCAGACAATGAAAAACTTCACCCAAATGTGACCATGATGGGTAGGTGAGACTCACCAAGTCTGAACTTTGTTGCTACGCAAACAGCCGAAGGGGAAGTTACTCAGCAAAAACAGCAAGATGCCCTCAGACCAACACGTCACAATGATGCATACATGCAGCATGAAACTTGAAAAGCTTGCTTTATTAAAAACTATGACAATTACGATCCTAAATGGAATTTTATTTGTGCTGGTACAAGTAATTCCCCTTAAAGTCTGATACTGTTTGAGCTATAAATGTTTTGATGTAAATTATGTTAATGAATATAGAATTGAATGTTTTCCCCTTGATGGAACAAATAAATCTTGATTTTTATCCAAATAAGTTGTTTGATGACTTTGAGCAAGTTCAAATCATCGGCCTAAATACATTACTGTTTATCATCTCTACAGAGATAAGTGATCGGCCAGTCTTCAACATCTATGTTTACATCATGTGGTAATAGGGGATGTAACCATCACTCATAAAGACCTGCAAGGAAAAAAAAAAAAGTTCTCTTAAAAATAAGGCTGACATGACATTTTTCTCCATTCGATGACCAACATATGGCCTAAGTTACTTAAAAGATAAAAATATCTTGTGCCGTTTTCCAGAGACTAAGGGAAGACTCTTGTATGACATTTTTAGTCAGGCAAATACTCCATAACATAATTTATATGATCACCAGCAAGGCTGCATAATATTGGGGAGGGATGTGATCACTTTGGTATTTTACTTGGATCATAAACTTATCTTTAAACCTACATAAAACAATGGATTTAAGGAAAATCATCTTTACTACTCTCCTTCTTTGGGGTGAAACACCTGAAAGGCACCTGAAACCTCCCCCTGCTCCCACCGCTCTGGGTCTATCAGCCCAGACAGCTTAAATGCAGAGAAAATTTCCCTACGGGGATTTATACTCGTGTGTGTGTGTATACATATATATAAAAAAATGTATCCTCTTCTGCTGCACTGTCTGCAGTGCTGCACAGAATGCTGTTGAAATTTGGAGCACAGAAAACTGTGGCCCTTTTTCAGCACACCACTGGGAAACAGAGATGTGCAAAGTTTGAGTAGTTATCAGTAACTGAAGGCAGAGAAATTGCCACATGGAGAGACAATGGACCCAACCCAACCTCCAACTTGGGAGCACAGGTGGTCCGAGCAGAAGGGCTGCAAGAACTCCTGCACAATCAGCCAAGAAAACACTTAATTTCTCTCATTCTGACAGAGATGAGTACACTCAGGAGTTTCCATTATTTGAGTGAATGAAACAACTCACACCTCCAGTATGGTGACTTTTTTCTGCCACCAAATATTCCCTCCCTGCCTATTCTGCTGTACATGTAGGGCTGGGAAAAACACTCAACAACAACATATACCACAATAGTAAGCGTTTCAATAACAACAACTACTTTGAAGCACATTTCTGATATTTTGATTACCATTATGTTGATAATGCTAAGATGTTTGTTTATGATGATATCCCATTTCTTGGTTAATAAAATAAATAGGTGAATACTGATCTTACTTTACTAGCTTTATAGGACAAGTCTTGACTTTTCAACAGGTTTGTTGGCACAAATATCACTTCTGGACATTGTTTGCAGTTGTATCTGTGGTTTTATTTTATTTTTTATTAATATCAGAATGATATCAATCAAAATAAAATAAAAAAACACATTGTGGTTGCACATGTGAACATGTCAGTGCTGATACCATGTCATGCGGCCCAATCAATTGCTTAAAAATATATCAAAAGATAACTTTCAACCATGTGCACAGTTGATACAATCAAGGTAACACATAACAGCTCGGCTTACATTTTTCTCTAAATAAAAGGTTAATAACACCCTTTACACAAGAAATACCCCGTATTTGATACCTTGTCATAGCATTTTCGTCAAACATGTTCTCTGATTTATTGTTCACAAAACAAATTTGATATATTAATTGTGAACAACTGAAAAGCAGATGATGTGAACCAAGAACTACCAGTATGAACTGCAGGTCAGCCATTTCAAGTCTCCTGCTGCTACAATTAACTGAATGTTGAAATCTGAGAGCACATTATATTGCTGTCAGTGATTCATAGGATAATTATGCTCACACCAAGTATAAATTAACTCAGCAACTTTCAAGCCCACAATCACATGCATACAGAACTGATAAGGAGGAGGCAGTTGCTAGTGTCCCCATAAACAGAGAAGACTTTGGATGGTCAGCAGTCTCTGCTGGGGCTGGACCTGGACCTGCCATCAACACGTATGACATTAAAAAACCTTGAAGATCATCTATCATGACAACGAAGAAACTAGGACCATGCCCTGCATATCAGAAAAATAAAATAGGCACATCAAATGCCCCTACATGTGATCAGTTACACTATATGACATGATAAAATTGCAAACATAGGAAACAGTCTAAAATAGAAGTAAACATCCGTTTCCATCTATGAATCCAGCATATTCCACCAAGCCTTACTTTGATCAATTACACTCCTTGCTCAAAAGCAAGTGCGCTATCAGTATTAATAATGATTAGCTGTTCACATATTGTAAGACACTGAAGCAGTGCCAGAATGTGCACGGCATGTCAGACTGGTGCAATAAACAAAATTACCAAGCGGCACATTATCTCGTGCAAAACCAAAGCTGCCCTCTGAAAATGTGCTCCACTTCTCAGGGAAACACAGAGCCAAACTAGGCCGTGAAACAGCCCTCCGTTCATGGAGCGGGCGTCAGCTTGGAGCTGACTCTCACCATGTCGGGCCTGTCAGCAGCAAACCTCACCGCCTCACTAGCAGCGTTAGCTTTGAAATTAACCCTCAAAAACATCACACAATGTGGAGCAACCGTCATCTCGGCGTGTACAAACACTTGTATGTCCCAAACTAGAAGCAGTCCTGCTATTGTATGCTATCTATCGGCGTGTAAATCACAAAGCGGCATTTTAGGTCGCAGTTAACATTAGCATCGTGGCTATCGCGGGTTAGCACGAGTTGAGCCTGTAGTCGAAGCTCGATAGCCGTCAGAAACCAGATTTCTATGAATCCTGCAAAAACAAGGGGGGAAAGAAACACACAAATTGATCTCAAGTACTGAGTAGGTAGACTCTGACATTGAATGTATTCTAGTGTTGTATCATTACCTGGGCGGGCTCGGGCGATCACCCATCATCCCAGATGCAAATACGGGGACAGTGCTAACTCTAGCGCCAACAGACAGACCGACGGGGCTGGGAGACACACACCGTCCCGAGTCCCGACACGAGTCAAGATGCAGCCGATCGACTGACCGTGAGCTCTCCCGTCGTGGTTACTTTACCTGGATCCTCTGCAAATTCACGACGGAGACGGCGGTGAGGAGCTCTCCTATGTCTTATAGCTATCGGGCTAAAGTGCGCGGCTGCCTCCAGCTCGGTGCGGACAGCCTCTCCCCAACAGCACAACCTCGGCCTGGAGCAGCAGAAGCCACGAGCGCCTTTTTTCCTTCAAACGGAATAATCCTCCAACTCACATTAAGAGCCAAAACAGCGCTGTATGAAACGATTAGGTTAACGCAGTTACATTCCCGTGAGCGCCTCAGTTGCTGGTCTTCCACGGACGCCTCGACCTGGCTGCTCCACGTCTCTGGTTGCTGCTTTGGGCTGTTTCTCTTCAGCCTATTGTCAACACGGCTGCTCCGGACCACGGTACACATAACACAGGCGCACCGCGGCATGCTGGGCGAGTTCAGACCGAGGGAAGATCCCGATTGGTTGGCGCGACCAGCTTCGACGATTATGATTGGATCCGCGGGCTTGTCAATCAGCAGAGGAGAAAGCTGGTTTCTGGATCCGTCGGTTAGGTGGAGGCGAAGGAACATGGGAAGAGACAGGACAGAGAAGCGTGCGTGTGCGTGTGCGCGGACTCTCCGCTACACAACGTGCCAAAAGAAACGAAAAACCTGTTTAAGGCTGAGATCAGCGTTTCTAAACCCTCCACTCCTACTTTGACGAAGGTTTGGTCTTTTATTTATATTTTATGATTTCATGAGAAACGCTGATATTAGATAGATTCATGGCTGAAGGAGTTGGAGAACTATTTTGCTTGAGAACATACAATTGAAACCACACGTTTGGATTCACTGTATTTAAAAAGACAGTAACATTCAGTGAGAATAAACTTTTCTTTTTATTTAGGTCAGTTAGGATCACCAATGCTATACATTTACTGAATTCCAGAGTAAGCATTGCCTTTAAACTGTATGACTTGGGTTTCTTCCACAATCATCCTACAAGTTTGCTGGAATTTTGTTCCATTCTTCCAGACAGAGCTGGTGGAACTCAATCAGGTTTGTAGGCCACTTTGTTCAAACATGCTTTTTCAGCTCTGTCCACAAATTTTCTATAAGATTGAAAGAAGGACTTTGTGATGACCACTCCAAAACACCGACTTTGTTGTCCTTAAACCACATTGGAACTAATGTGGCAGTTTGTTTTTGTCCATTTGAAAGATCTGAAGAGCTTTAACTTTGTGGTTGATGTCTTTAGATCCTGCTTCAATATTTGTACATAATGTGTTTACATAATTGTGTTTGTGTGTAATTGTTGGAACAGATGAACATGGAATCTTCAGGCATCTGGAAATGAAATCCAAGAAAGAAACAGACATGGACAGGGCCATAATTACCTCCGCCAAGGAGGTTTTGTTTTTGCCGGCGTTGGTTTGTCTGTTTGTTTGTTTGCAATATAACTCAAAACGTGTGATCCAGGAATTGTTTAAAGGATTCTTTATCATTGTGAGATAGGGCCATTTTCAGGATATGTGTATATATCTCCACAATAAATGCTCTGA
>JBAMYA010016552.1:0-17087 GCA_037176975.1 Arrhamphus sclerolepis | reverse complement strand
TAACTGGGTCAAGTGGTTACAGGGTTGTGGTTAAGAAAAAAAAAAAAAAGTTTTTTTGTTTTTTTTTCTTTGTTTTTTTTTTTTTCTTTGTTTTCTGGTTGTGGTGGTGGTGAGGTGGGTACGGGAGGGGCTGACACATCAGAGTTTCTGTCTACTTTATCAATAAGTTAATCTTATGGTTTGACTGATATAGTTTGACATCAAGTGCCAGGAGGACTAACTTGTTTCTCTTTCTTAATTTTCTGCCAAGTTAAAATTATTTTTCCTCTGTATATGTTTTATTTCCATCATGTTTTTTTTGGGAAAATATCAGGTCAATAAGGTTGTCACATGATCAGTTTCTTTTGACACAGATTCAGACATGTGACATTTTGTCCAGCTTGTGCCCGACTGCAGGATGAAACGCTGAAATTGAAAGAGATATTGTATTAACATTAAATTATGAGAAAATATGTCTCCTCCACAGACATTGGGCAGGCTCAGAATGTTTACATTTGCCCAACAGCATTCACTGAAATATGTACTAAGTCTATATTATTGGGAATCACATGTACATCTGAAGGAGGACAGTGTCGTCCATTACATCCAGACTATCTTTACACTGACCTACAACAGTACATTAGCTCAAATAAACCAGCTAAAAAACACTGTTTATCACTGGGATGCTGTAAGGACAACACACAAATTGGTTAAATCAGAATATAAAAACCAAACAGCATTTTTAAGAAAAGAAAAAGAAACTATTAAAAAATATGGAATTGTATTCACTGACTGAATGATAAATTTGAGTTAGTTTAATGAGTGCTCATTTTACATTCACACCTTGGGTTAATGACTAGCTAACTGCTACTTACAGCTAGCTGCTTTGCCCAAATTGGTGTATTTGGTCAATAAAAGCATACTGTCCTTTGTTTTTAAGCATTTTTTGATGTGGTCATAGGTTTTGCATTTCTGAAAGCAAACCAGAATCAGGACTGAGGAGAACAAAGAGCAGATTTTACTGCAACTTTCAAACCTCAAAAATGTGTATATTGTGGATTTTTATGCTGCCTGACTTTTGCAGTGCTCACAAACATGTTGTCTTTGCAATAAGCCAATTCTCACATATGAACACCAGAGATGTTCAGGACAAAATGCCAGTAGCTTGATCTGGGCCTTTTTCCGTGGTTCCCGTTTACCCACAATCTTGAAAGGGGAAGATTTTGAGTTGGAAAAGGTCTCACACATTGAATTGCAATTTAGGAGTAAGGCAGCATCTTTTACGAGTCCCCGTGAGGCAGCATGTGATGCAAAAAGCTTGCTGTGGAAAACACTTTCTTCATTATAGCACATCAAAAATGGTGAATGAGGATCCTCCGTGACTGTTTGTGTTGATATCAATACCACATGCACTTGAGCTTATCCACTATGGAGCTCAACATGCATGTATGCATAAGAGTATGAAGCAACAACTCTTGATAGCTTGTAGATATCCATCTATGACAAACTCTGCGTAAGCAGTGTGAAGGATTTGGGGTGTTCAAGCAGTGCAAACAGGCTTTCATGGAGTTCTACAGAACATGGTATGTTGTTTTTGGAAACGATTGATAGACTTAGAAAAAACAAATCTTGAAAAGGCATGGACAAAAGCTGCAAAAACAATTTTTTAATAAATTGTTTTTTGTTGTTGTTGTTTTGTTGTTGTTGTTTTTTTGGCAGACATGAAAAAGACACTAAACGTTCTAGGTTTCAGAGCAGACTACTCTGCCACGTGAGGTGGCCAACTCAAAAACTGACATAATTCAGCCCTGTGGTTTTTGGGGAGGCCTAATTCATAAAATATGTTGTTCATTGACTGGATCAAATATATAGGTAACTGTCATATTGCAAACCTAGATAATCATAAAAGTGTAAATCATTCTCATCCCAATCTCCATCCAGTATCACATCATGCTGCATTCACTGCACCTTATGAATGCATAAGTCCTTTGTAATACCATTTTCAAATATGGGGAAATTGTACAGGAAAGATGTGTGGCCTGGAATGACTCATAACTTCTTCCACTGCGAATGGACCATCAACACCACACCAGCCCAACCGACAGTAACCCAAACCTCCAATTGTTCCACACGTTTCTAACACTGCCCCCAAGTGGTATCACTAGACTGTAACAAGTAGACTGTGAAGTTGTAATGCAGAACCATGCTCCAGCCCCTTGTACTCTTACACACTCACTTGAAGTAAATGCTATGGAAGCTCAACAGCTACACTTGTATAATTTCTTACTTGCTGGTCTTCTGGGCTTGGGGGACACTTGGAAAATGTCTACAAAAAATCTGGACCGAATGCTGCAGACATTTGTGTTATCACTTGCTGCACTTCCAAAATATCTCCAGAACATCTTAAGTCAGCAACGGTTCAGTGTTGTTGTCCATCCCTGCACTGATGTGGTTCACCTTATTTTTGTTCCCAAGGAGTTTTGAAATCTTTAATCAAAGCCATCATTTTTTCAGATACAGTACGATACTTGAAAATCCTCCTTTTAATTTTACTAAAGAGGGAAGTGACTGTTGTGAGCACTGACACGTTTAAATATCTCCTGTTAAGGAACACTCAGCTCTTAAAAATATCAACAGGTTTCATTAGTCAAATATTTGTTGGTATTAAACATATTGTTGGCATTTTTAAGAGACTTAAAACTTGACTTAAAATAAACCTTTAAAAAACCAACATGCTTTCCATCACATGCTTCATTTCCTTCCTTTGAGGTTGATATAGCAAAAAACTCAGGAAGTTCAGAAAAATGCCCCAAATGGAACTTTGTTAGGTTTTTTTTTCACTAATTGCTAAACACAAAAGCATACTAATGTAATGTATTAATACCTGGATTTGACACAGGGAAAGCTTACCATGGGCGATTCGAGGACCCAGCCTGGCAGCACTCGCCCATCATGCTCCTGCCTAAACGCGCTCAATTAAGTTCAATTCAGTTTTAGTCGTATAGCATCTATTTACAGCAAAGTTTTATTCAGGTGCTTCTGAGAAACCAAGAGCATGACCCCCAAGCACATGTGGGAGTGTCCTATGAAACCCTTTTCAAATTCAGCCAAAGATTTTGACCAAATGTCCAAAACCAAATATCAGGCTCCTGATTCAGTCTTGTGCTGCACTTTTGTTGAAACCATTATGTTTCTGGTCTTTGGTCACCCAACAAGGTTTTGTATATTCAGTAATGAAACACCTCTCTTCAGCAGTAAGCCAAGACAGAATGTGTCTACCTATCCAGTCAGGCCAGTGAGGTCCATTATCCAGATGTGTTTGCAGCACTGTCAAGCAACAGACAGACAGCAGTCTTCTTTATGTTCTGGATTTGTAACCAAAAACCACCGCCTCTTAAAACATAGCTGCACAGAGAACTGCTTTTGCATGTTAAGAATTTCAGGCGCAGATCTTGTACAGAGAGGTAGCCCTTCAAGTTTGAACCTGATTATTCAACCACGGGCAATATAGCCAAGAGAGAAACTCGTGAAAGAAGTTGCTTTTTGAAATGCAACTTCAATATATCTGCCAGGCAGATATATTGAGTAAGATAAGATCTGCTTTCAGCCCAGGACAAATCATCCTGTTAAGGATAGAGTGTAGGGTTTTCTTTCTTTTTTCAATTCCTTGTTGCTTAAAGTAAATCCAAACTAAAAGTGGTTACGTTCCAGCCCAGTTCATGTTGTTTCCATGCTTGTTGACTTGACCAGGGCAAGAACAAAAGAAAAGGTTTTCTTTATTTTCCCCCTAAGTACTCTGAGAAACCTAAGTGTACTGTACTGTCCAATAAAATGTGAACCACTTAACTGGTTGGAGACAAACAAAAAGAAAAGGGATGTCACAAGTTCATGCTTTAACAGTACACCACTATCATAGCAGTCGACTGTTGACTGCTGTGATAAGTGAATCCTTCTCAACTGATTTAGGAGTTTATAAAATTGCCTCAAAGCTTACTTATGAAGTACTGAAACATTCACCTTAGGAAGCTGAAGCTATGATTGATGTTTATGTGATAACCCCAGAAAAGGTCACTTTAAATAACTCAAAGAAAAGCTTCTGACCCGTGATCGTCTACAACATCCCCTAAGGATAAACTTTAAATAGCTACACTGATAAAAGTCTCTCTCTGACTCCTGACTTGGATATCCAGTCACCCATATGGTAAGAAAAAAAATCTCTACTGTAGGCCACATTATAATGTGATTACCATCACAGTCATGCATGATTCAAATACTTTCAGACATAAAAGCTAATGAACCATGAACCAACAGGTCTCAAGGCTCTTTGTCTAGGGACACTGGTTCGTGGACCCAGGGGTTGCTATCCCCAACTTGTCCTGACTTACTTCATGAGAAAATCATATGGAAGCGTTTCACTGAACGACTAACCTGCTCCGGAGCAGGGTAACTCTCAGGATTGAATCCAATCCTTTATAAAGAACCACCCACTGGCCAATCAGCTTTTTGGGGAAAATGATGTGCTCTCCCAGACAGCATTATTATCAGTGCCATT
Organism: Arrhamphus sclerolepis; assembly: GCA_037176975.1. Taxonomy (NCBI): domain Eukaryota; kingdom Metazoa; phylum Chordata; class Actinopteri; order Beloniformes; family Hemiramphidae; genus Arrhamphus; species Arrhamphus sclerolepis. Next base: position 12,556 of record JBAMYA010016552.1, on the reverse strand, counting down.
TAGAATAATTCTCCTCTACGCGCTGATGATTATATTTACAGTCATTGCAAAACCCACATACATCTAACAGACGTCGGCAAGATGTAAAAAGTTTTATCGACAAGACGTCGCATGGAGAACGTTTGTTCACTGGTAAAATGTTGCCCAGATGTCGGCTATAATGGAAGAATAGAATAAGTCAGTTTTCAACATGTCATTTGTAGGACTTTAGCTCTCAATCAGAGCATGTGAACGAAGCTGAGCGCTAAGAATTTCCGCTCCCCGCTCACGTTGGTGTTCGTTCATCCGCTCCACCGCTCAATTTCTTTCCCCGCTCACGTAAAATTGCACCCCGCTCCAGTGAAATCGCTCCACACTCGCTCAATATTTTAAAAAAGGGAGCAATTCCTGCGTGCGTGTAGCAGGTTTGTTAGTGACTGGTGCGGGAAAAAAATCCGTTTCATTTCTACTCTGTAGTGGGGGCCGTGGATTTGTGCATGCTCAAGACTGGTGGTGTGAGCGGTACTGGAGCTGCACAGAGCAATCGCTCCGGCCTTTGGATAAAAACTTGCGCCGACTATATTTTGAACGTTCCGCTCCTCGCTCGCTCCCCACTCCGCTCCACTCACATGCTCTGCTATGGATATGATTTAATGTGGCCAAGGCTTAAAGCTTCATTCCAGCCTCGTTATATTCCAAGGACCAACTTAGTGGACGCAATTATGTTTTTAAGTTTATTTTTAACCTGTTCCCAGTCCTTGACACCCCTGAGGGATTGCATTTGTGGAAGATTAGACTTGGACTAGGGAGGACTTATGACTAATTGTCATACATTTTATTCATTAGAACAGCACATTGATTTTTATAGGATTCACGGCTGTGATCAGTATCAGATGTTTAACTTATGCATTTATGCTGCCTATGTGTCCTCAGGCATTTTGCCTCCTTCTGGCAACAGCAGCAGTGTTAGATTTCTCACATAGGTTGTCTTTTACTCCTTTGTATTTTATCGGTATGAGTCGCTGTGAAGTAAGGTGCTGTCTCTTTCCTATATGACTCTCATGATTGTGATTGGTCCCCTACTTCGGAACCTGCCCTTTATACGTGTGCATTCACAGGTCTTGATAAGATAACCCAGGGTTGAGTTACCAACTTGATAGACAGGAGATACGATTATCCTGACTGGGTTTGTTAGGGTAGGTTGAACTGGATAGGTCTGAGTAACCCAGGAAAACTTAATCCTGCTTCGTGATACAGGCCTCAAGAGTAAAAAAACAAACATAAAAATAAAATAAAGAATCTATGCAGTGCTTTCAGACAGACATGGTTCTGGTTCTGGCTCCGGTTCCATTCAGGAGTCTGAGAACCTCGGTGCTTTCTGGTGAACCAGCCTGCGTTCAGACCAGTTTACAGGGAGAAACCAATGTGGGAGGACGTTACTCTGCATTACTAAGGTGACAGTAAACAAACAGCAACGGTGCATCTGTCACCTGGTTTGTCGAACTCTGACCATAACACTGTCCAAAGGTTCATATTATGGGCTTGTATCCCCGCGTCCAGCTCTTTTCTGCTATCTCCATATTATTCCTTGAGTTTCTGGAGTTTATTTTAAAAATTTGATCAGGCATACAGGTGAACCCAGCCTTGGCCATCTCCTCCACCAGTTCAGCAGAAGCTTACTTTTTCTTGTATTGGTCTTTAGTTTAATTTGAACTCAGCTGATGCCCAAATGACCACCAAACATTTGGTTTCCTCCGTGGACATCTGTCAGGTGTGTGCAGTTTTTACCCTCTTGAAAAGGATGGGCTCACAAATTATATATATATATATATATATATTTTTGTTATCAACATTTTATTGATTTTTCAACAGGGGTGAGGGAGGGTGGGGTTACAGACATATTACATACAGCAGCAGTAGTGAAGTACCAAAATAAATAAATAAATAAACACACAAACATAAAAAGATAAATGAGCAAGTGTACAGTGTTGTGATTAGTTTTTCCAGGATTCTACAGTAGCAGGTTGGGCTTTATTCACTCTTGCAGTAGTAAGTTCAAGAGTAACCATCCTGACAAGGCTTCGTATCCAGAATGACTTCATACAAATATCAGGAGAAAACCATTGTTTAGTAATGGTTATTTTTGCAGATGTAAACCCAGCAAATAACATTCTACACTGGATTTGTTTAGAGAGATGTCAGAGGTATCATTCAGGAGACAGAGTTGGGGATCAGGAATATAAGAGATTCCAAGTACATTGGATAACACAGAGTTTCATGAGTCCAAAAGTTAGATATGATTGAACAAGTCCAAAACATGAAATGTTCCAGGCGAGGCGTTGTTGCATATGTGACAGTTATATGAAGCCTGTAATTTCATCTGAAATCTCTTAAAGGGTGTGGTGTATGCTCTGTGAACAGTTTAAAAGTGAATAAGCTGATGAGCTAAATTCTTAGACGTCAAACATAAATTAGACCACATAGTATCCCAGTGTATATTTACATGTAATTCTCCCAATTCCCTAGTCCAGATAGATTCAGCTGACAAAGGCCTTAGACTATGTTAAATTAGTTTGCTGTATATTATAGACACAGATGATCTACCAAATACAAGTAAAATCCAATCTAGCATGGGATGGGAGAGTCCCAGTGATCTCCATATGCTTTTACAGCTGATCTTAGCTTAAAATACACAAAGTAAGAAGATGCTGGTAGAGAGAAGTGTGTCCTTATTTCCTGAATAGAGCAATGACCTTGGGCGTCAAAAATATCACACAACATGTTTGTTCCTCGTGATGACCAGAAGGGTTGGAAAAAATGGTTGGTTACCACATAGGAAATTAATGTTGTGCCACAGTGGAGAGCTCTTACAGAATTTCATTTGGCTGCCCATCCATTGTTCTGCCCTCTTCCATACTTGTACAGAATTAGCAATAATAGGTCCAAATTTGTTGATCGCTTTGGTATGTATATTGGCAAACAAAAAGTCTTATAGCCTATTTGGTGCAACCACCAGTTTCAATCATTTTCCATGCAGTAATAGCTTCTGGATTGATCCATGTGCTGAGTGCCTTGATTTGGAATGCCCAATAATAAAGTTCAAAGTTTGGTACTGCCAAACCACCCATGCTGTCAGCAAATCCTCGGTCTTTCACCATTCCAAATAAATTTGGACACCATGGAGTGTATGTCTTTGAAGTAGTTAAGAGGGGGGAGGGAGCGGCAACATGAAGGATCCTTCCCCTTTTTTTTTTTCAAAAAAAGAAGAGTGATGAGTGCGTTTTTTTGGTTTCTATGAAAGGTCCCATCCTAATGGCAAAATTAAAAGAATCAAACATAAGTGAACCCACCATGTCCCAAAGTTCTAAAAAAATAGCTCTGATGGAAGGCCATCTAAACCAGGTGATTTGCCTTTGTTTAGGCATTTCAGGGCTCTATGCAGCTCGTCTAATTCTAATGGGGCCCTTAGATCATCCTAGTCTGCCAATGGAACCCTGGGCTCGCCCAACTTATCTAGAAAACTTTTACAAATGGTATCATTGAAATCAACCTCATATTTATACAGATTTTCAAAAATGATGTAAAAGTGGTATTGATGGCTTGGGAGTTCGTTGTAATTTTGCCATCAGCAGCTTTTGGGATGTGTGCCTTTGTTTCACAGTCTTTAAGCATAAGTGCCAGTAGATGACTAGGCTGCTCTGAGTCAAAGTAATACTTCTGTCTAGTTCTATGTAAGATGAATTCTGCTTTTGATATGGCTATGGAATTCTATTCATCCTTCAACCTTCAATGATGCCAGCAGTATAGACTGATCACCTAACATGCCGTGTTAATGCAAATTCTGTAAGGATTTGATTCCATTTTCTAGATTAGGGATCGGACTGTGGAGGACCAGAACTGACATAATTAGAAATAAAAGCAGAAATATATATTTTTTGTTTTTCCTTTTCCTTACACATTCACTGTCATTGAAAATATATCTATTTTGTGTTTTCCTTTTCACTATACATGCATTTTCATCAAAAAAGAAAATATATTTTGTTTTTCCTTGTATATATATATGTATATAGATATAGATCTTGCTTTTTCCTTTTCATTTTACATGTATTTTTTAATCAAATAATGTTTATATTGTTTTTTCCTTTTCCTTATACATTCATTTTCATCAAAAAAAAAAAAAAAAAGTTTTGTTTTTCCTTTTCCTTATACAAGCATCTGTTGCTTTTACATTCCCTCGTCTCCTCTTTTTCCTTTACCGTATGCATTTCTGCCTCATTATGCAAATGAGGAGGGCTGCCCTTCTTGGGCCAGCTCCTCTACTATTGGTCAACAAGCAAGAAGGAGCAGGATCCAGGCGTAGATCATTGTGCATGCCTGCTCGCGGCCGGTTTCAGGAGAACGCCATATTTGAGAGGAAGTGAAGTCCCAGCAGAGACGTCTCAGATGATTGCAGAAGACTGTGAACCACACAAGAACAGTTGGGAGACCTGGAGTTCCATGTAGTTAGTGGCGTCTAGCTCACTGTTGATCCATTTGAGGAACTCTAATTTCAGCCAGGCGTTCTCTGCTGCTCGCTCCTATCAGGCACGGTGGTTCACTTAGGGACTGCCAACAAATTTACGAACCAAACACTCTCGGGAAACAAATATAAATATATTTCCTATATTACATAAAACAATTGAAAATGGATTAATGGCTTTATTTAATTTTCTTAATTTAATTTTAAGCCACTTTTGATTTTTTTATGTAATACAAGAAATAAGCTTATGTTTTTCTCTCTATCTAGCAAGCTAGCTGACTTGGGTTCATGTTAGTTAGAAGTGAGCATTGCTAACATGAACGTTACATTAATCATATTGAAGGAGGAATCAAACAGCTTACTGTCAGCACACAGGTCGGTATTTATGTGAACATTTATAATCTGATGACTGCTTTGGGATTAAATCTAATTAAACAATATTTTGGCCACTGCTATTTTCTTCATAGATGACAGCCATCAGCAACACGGTGCTGGTGTGACAAGGGGAGCTAAAGGGGACGCGGAGGCTGAGAGAATTGAAGGTTTGAGCTGGGATTCAAACCCACAAAGTTTGTACTAGGCATTGTTTGTGCTTTGTATTTATGTAATTTCATTTTCAAATTATGTAAATTGTGTTAATGTTAATGTTAATTTGCTTTTGCATTTGAATTAAACTTGACTTGACGTGACTTGAGAAGATTCAGATGTTCATTTTCAATGTTTTCTGAGGTTTTGTTTTGAATTTTAATAGATGAATTACCAAAAGATTTAAAAGTATCATGTGGTTGTCCTCTGTATTTGACCCTAACACAGTTGGTCTCTCACCATGTGCCCTGTCATCAGCACAAAATGTCCAATAAATGATAAATTCCACCACCCCAGATTAGTTTTTACAACTCAACTACTGCCTATGGGAGTGACATTGCGAATAATATAATCAAAACAAACTTCGTCTAACACCAGTAAACATGGCCCTATGAAGGATAACCACTAGCTAGCCTTCATTCATGCATGTCCACTAAATTGCCTTTTCCTGCATCCTGATTACCACGATGAAGCTTGTCCTCGCTGTTTCGGCCACGAGGAAGGGCGGTAGCCCTGTCTTCACACAGCACTGTTGCAGGATTTGGACTCAGTGGCAGGGAGCGATAAAATACTCCGCAGCTTGAGGGGAGTTGAATGTCATCTTCTTATTACAATGCTCTATCTTCATCAAGGTGGGGCAGACAAGAAATGGTTCCAGGCCCATGGTTGTAGTCTTCTTCATGACAGAACTGAAGCTCTTTCTCTTCGCTTAGTGATCAGGCTGAAGTTGGAAAAGAACAAGAGTTGTGTTGTCAGCGAACTTTACAGGATACCCTTGGCGTGCAAAAATAGCTTATCTGTCCTGCCACTGTAGCAGTCTGAAGATAAGGGTGTGCGACTTGTGCATCACAGTTGTCATACACCCAATACGCTGTCTCAGTGTCAATGTTGCGACACACCAGCGATGGAATCCATTTGGGAAGAGTAGCCTTCAGATAGCCGACTGTGTCAGAGCCCCCTGACGTTTCTGGTAAGCCAACAATCCTGTTGTTGTTGTTTCTGCGACCCCTACCCTCCAAGTCTGTCAGTTTTGTGGTGAGTTGTTCAAACTGTTTCTTAAGATCAAAACCCGTCTGTCTGACCTCTCGTGCAGCCACTTGCATTGAGTCCACTCGGTCCTGGGCGCATTTGTATATTTATTTTTGAATCCATATATTGTATAATTCCTCTGTTCTTCCCCCTTACCCGGCTGGCCTTTGGCAGGAGGGTCCCCCTAAGAGCCGGGTTCTGCTCAAGGTTTTTTTCCATGAGGGAGTTTTTCCTTGCCACTGATGGCGTTGCCATGTGCTTGGGGGTCAAGCTCTGGGTTTCTTAAGCGCCTAGACATGACTTGTTGTAAATAGGTGCAATATAAATAAATTGAATTGAATTAGGTACTGCAGCCACCCTTGCTAGTTCAGCGCTATTTTCTTTCACCACTTCATTTGTCTTCTGTAGCTCTGTGCATATGTTGCATAAAGCAGGAGCCAAGATAGAGTCCATATCTTCCTTAGCTGCAGAGGCAACTATCACATCCAGAGCATTTTGTTGTTCTTGAAGTAATTGCTTTATGCCATTAGCAATAGCTGCATCGAGGTCCTCCTTAGAGATGGTGAAATCTTTGAACTTTTTCTTTATAGGTGATTGTTCAACCTCCCTTTTTCGGGATTCTTTAGTTGTAGAAGTACCCATGGTGGGATGGGCATTGAAATATCCGATTTATATGTCAGAATAAGTGAAAAAGATGACTAAAGGAGTGGAGCTATAAACTATGCTGGCATTGCCGTTGAAAGTTCACATGATATACAAATTTGAGTTTTATAGCTGGATTTCACTCAGTCAATGATCAGCTTCTGTCCACTTTCTTTTCATCCATTTTATTTGAAAATCCAAGTTTATCCTGACCAGTTGTCAAGACCCTGGCCTTTATTGATCTTGTGTTTAGGGCCTGTTGCAGCCATGATCAGTGCCTCTGTGCTGTCTTTCTCTCCAGCTTCATCAAGCTATTGGTATGTTTTTTGAAATGTCAGCCACTTCTTCAATTTGGCGGTGGTACATGCCATGTAGGGTGTATCTTTCCATGACAGCTCTAACCAAGGACATAGCCAAACACATAAATGGTTAAAATGATGTGCTTTCATTTTAAACTATAAGCTCACCTTGTCTCAAGTCCACAGTGTCAGAAGATAAAAGTCTGTTGCTTCATCACTCGTTGTGTCATATTTTGAAACTGAGTGCCATGTGTTTAACAAGTTAGCTTTTCTACTTATTTGACAACCTATCCTTATGAACCTATACGTTGAGGCGACTAAGTTAGGCTATTAGCCTAATTATGTTATGGCCCAATTAATAAATATTAACTTAATTTTTGAATTAGTATACTCCGGCAGTAGTGTGGTAGGCAATGAAAACAAATAAAGCATTTAGACTTTACCTTAGATTACATATGAGGCATCATGTTATTTCTATTTCTAATTTTATCTAATGCTTTGACAATTGCTCATTGAAGCATTTTATAACCACAGGAGTTCATTTAATGTAGGCTATTTACTATTCACCCAAAATATTAAAATTACATTAGTTAGCAATATTTACTGTTATCTTTAAATTATATCAATATTTAAAGGAAAATAAAATTACAGACTCCTCAAAGGCCCTGCCCCCACTTGAGGCCCTGGTAACTCAGTGCCACTTTTTACCCCACTACGATACCCCTAGCTGTGACTGCTGTGTTTCCCTCTGGTAGTTCAGTTCCTTTCGTCTTGATCATCTTCCCTGTCCTAGATACCATCCGCCCACAATTATCTAGTCCAAATGACATCCTGATGTTGTTTCTGTAGATCCTGGTGAGGTAAATCAGGTAAGGCAATTTGTTTCCTGCAAACCACAATTTAAGTTAGTTAATCATCAAGTCATTGTATTGTGCAGTGTTGTGGCATATAACATAACGTTATATAATTTAAATAATAGTATATAACTGGTAAACTTTGTCTTGTGGCCTCTCAGGGTCAGAAGCAAGATCCAGCACCAAGTACCAGCCATGAGCCCACAAGTCCAGGTGGGCAGGTAGGATTACTCACTAGAATGAATATAATGAGGACTATGGTGTAGACCTGCTCTCTATGGAAAGTGCCTTGAGATGCTAGATGATTCAGCACTAAACATTAATGAACTGATCAAAAGGCTTTGTAAAAAGAGATTTGTTCTGAGAATTATGACCATTTTTAAAATGTGATTTAGTGTCAGAAGCAGAGCCAGGAGTCAGTAGTGATGAGAGGATTACTCCTCAGTATGGAAGGAACAGGTGAACTGTTGTGAACAAGCAAGCATTAGTTCCAATATAACCACTTTCTATGCCCAAACAATAGAAGTGACCCATTAAAATGACCCATTTTTATTATTATTTAAAGTAAGATCGTAAATACACAAAGGCCACAACTGAAAGAGAATAGGATGAAAGTAATATGAAATAAACTTGCATATTTTTCCTCTGAAAATATCTTAATTGGTTAAGTCAAAATGTGTTTTCCATATCAAATGTGCTAAACGTTACAGATTATTATTTTTATTGTGATACAGGTGCAGGCGAGTCTAGGGAACCTGGATGAAGTGTGAAAGGGAGAGCAGGGTCTAGTCAGGACTGATTACAGAGGCAGCAGCTCAGCAGCAGAACCCTCAACCACAAGTTAGGAATGAGATGGATGAAGATGAGTCTGTTGATAGTTTTGATTACTTTGCATGCCCTCAGTCACAGGATGTACATACATTTTTTTCTTATCACCCTCATCAATATCCTGACTTGCACTGAATAGGAAATATTTTAGAAAAATACATGGAATTACAAGACTTTACAGAATAGTGCGCTATTGTAGAAACATGTAAGCTTATAATTACATGATTTTAATAATAGGTCGTGATCTAAAGTGGGCCGGTCTGAGGCATGAAACTCCTGGGCTGAAAATGAGCCCCACTCCAGCCTTGCCTGTGCCACTGGCTTTGAATTGACCTCCCAGGTTGTTTTCCTCAGCTTCATTAAGTCCTGAGGACCTGAGGTGAGGGCAGTTAGTGTCTAGTTGATGTTATACAGCTTAAGACATTCCTGTATCCATGTGTGGCATTGGGTTATTGGGTTTCTTGTAATCAATCCAGACAGCGCACAGGTTATTGCTTTTGGGCTTGCAGTCTCGGGCAACTGTCAACCAGTAGCTGGTGTTTGGCCCCTCTGTTGTTATTACCAATCCCCTTCTGTGAGCTGCTTATATTTGTTCCATGAGTCTAGTCATCTTAGTTGCTAAGATGCCTGATAGGATCTTTCATATGCTTCTGACGCAGCTTATTAGTCGTTAGTTGATTTGTATTGTTTCCTTCTGGGTGTCCTTCATGTTGAGGACTGTCCAGCCTTGGGTTAGCTACTCTGGGTGGGTCCCTGACCTTAAAAGTTGGTTCATTTGTGCTGGGAAGTGTTCATAGAGTGCAGTTAGAGTACAGTTCTTCTGCCAGTAGGTGTGAATCATGCTAGGCCAGTGTTAGTGTACATCACCAAACATCACAAAATTAAATTTTACTGTTTTGTCTTTCAGTTGGACCACATTGACCAGGAGGTGGGAATGGCTGGTTATACAGCCTCTTTTGGAGAAGACAAAGATGTTGATGTATGTCCATGACCTCTCTTTGGGGTACAGACAGTACAGGCGACCCTTGGGTGGAGATGTGCCAGACAGGAGGTCAGTAGTGCAATCGTAACGCCTATGAAGGGTCAGTGACGTGGCATTGGCCTTACTGAAGAGAAGACTGAGGTCATGGTATCCAGAGGGCACCCCGGAGATGTCAAGTGGAGAACTGGAGAAATGTGAGCGGACAGGAGATGAGACTTGCTTCAAACAGCAGAGATGACAGGAAGGACCCATTTCACGGACAGCCCTGTCTCTCAGTTGATGTTGCGGTTGTGCTGACAAAGCCATGGGTAACCAAGAATGAGAGGATGACGAGGAGTTTTTAGGATGTGGCAGTGGATCTCCTCATGATGGTTGCCAGAAAGTACCACGGGAACCCAGACTGTCTGGTGAGTGACAGTATCCAGAACATGTCCATCAGGGGCCCGAGCTGGAATCAGATGAGACAATGGAACCTGCTTGAGCCCTAACTTGAGTCACGCCATGGAGGTAAGCATCCACCAAGGTGGCAGAGTTCCAGCTGCTGAAGCTGGCTCTGGTGCAGAAGTCAATGGAGTAATCTGCCATGGTATGTTCCCCTGCTGTAGCCCCATCAACCCTCAAGCAGTCTCTGATCTGGAGAAACCATACTGAAAACCTGGTGTAGTTCCTGAGGAAAACTCTGGAATGAGTAACAGGCTTTAGATTGTCTACCCCACTCAACAATTCCCCACAGACGAGCCCTGCCTGTGAGGTGGATAATAGTAAAGGCAACTTTTGCCTGGTTTTCGCGTGTGGCCTTTTCTTTTATTGCTCGTTTGTCATTCAGTTGTCTCTTACATTATTTTATGTTCTCATGATGAGTTGTCTTCCTATTTCTCCTATATATGTCTTGTTGCATATTGTCTGATTGAATTTTGTTCTTGGGATGTGTGAGTAACTCTCTCTTTGTTTTCTGTTTGATTTGCCGATTTATTTATTTTTTCCTTTTTGTGTTTTCTTTTCACATCTTGTGCTCCTTTTCTTATTGGCCATCATGGATACTGGCAGATTCTTAACGCATGTTTGATGTGTCCTCCTCCATTCTGTTCTCTGTGTCTGTTACTTTTGTAGCACAATCAAATACTGTTCTTGGTACTAACAGTTTATGTTTTGTGGGGTTTTCTGAAGTCCATAATAAATTATTGGTCTGTGTGTGATGCTTTCTTGTGTATTTTTATTTTTGTGCTTCCACGATCAATGTGTTTAATCTTAATGTCCATAAATGTAATTGTATTTTTTTTCTCTTCCTTGTGTGTGAATTTTATGCTGACAGTTTTGTCTATGGAGTTCAGATGTTCTGTTAGTCGTGGTATCTTTCCAGTCTTGATCTTTTCAAGAATGTCATCCATGTACCTCTTCCACAAGGCATGCCTACATTCTTCTGGGGCTGATGTAATTGGCTTCCACGTCCTCCATAACGAAACTGAATATAATAGCAGATAGTGGGTCTCCCATGGAAAATCTTTCTGTTTTTAAACTTTGTTTCTTAATTGAAAATATGTGGAAATGGCAATGAAATGGAGACGTTGGGACATGTAATGTGTTGTTAACCTGGTTTGTTTATTGAGTGATAAGTATTCTTTGAGCCGGTCCTCTACAATTTTTAGTGTTGCTTCTACAAGGTGTTTTAGGCCCACTTTAGATGGAAACGATCTGACCCAAAAATGCAAAAGTGGCATTTCGTTGTCACGTTTAACTCTGCATTTAGACGGGCATTTTGGAGGAAAATCTGCATGCAGACGAACATGCAAAAGTGTGTGAAATTTCCTATTTCTCGATGTAGTATGCACGCCAGGTGGCAGCACCACCAAGACCAAGTGCCAGCGTAGAACCTTTCTACTTCTCGTCTTCCTGTTCACTCTTAGCACAAAATACAATCACAAAGAGAAACACCATGACGAAACAACACATGAAAACATACAGTTTTATCTGTACAGACGAAGAGGTAGACAGGCCTGCCAACTATCACACAATGAGCGCGACACATGCATTTGTACAATGTACATATTAGGACATCGCCAGAGTCAGAGTCAGAGTCAGAACCGGATGAAATTGCGGACTGGCCGTTGCTACAGGTTATAATCATGCGACAATTTAACGTCATTGAGGTGCGACAAAGAGGAAGAGTTATCATCGGACCAGCAAGAAACACCAAAAGAAGAAGTTGGCAGTTTGGAGCCGTATGTAAAGGTGACAGTTTGCGACTTATTGATAGGTATATTTACCCATATCCCAGTAATATATTTATGTTTGAATACATGTGCAAATGCGTACAAAATAGACAGAATGAGAGTTGTCGCCCAGTTTGAATCCACAAGACTCAAGACAAAATCCCAGATTAAGAATCTTGGAGTTTTAATCAGACCTGAACTTCAGCAGCCACATCAAGGCTGGAACTAACATCTTTTTACCAGTTCAAACAAATTTCCAGACTCAGAGATCTGATGTCCAGAGATGATTTAGCGAAGCTTGTTCATGCATTCATCTCTAGCAGACTTGACTATTGTAATGCTCTTTGATCTGGTCTTCCCATAAAGATGATTAGGCAGCCTCAGCTCATCCAGAACGCTGCTGTCAGGTCTGTCCCAATTCAATGGCCGCATCCTTCGAAGGACCCATCCTACATAGCCTACGTAGGCCGCGTCCTCTGAAGGCCGGGTAGGCTGAAAGTCAGCGGCTGTGAATTGGTGTCGTGTGCAGCTCTGACAGCTCCACTCCTGGAGATTCTCTCCTCTAATCAACCTCTGCCACACTCTAATGTTGTCCACCTGTTCCTCGTTGCCACTGTCTATTTATTGCC